>MU157842.1:217169-231718 GCA_015657495.1 Crepidotus variabilis | reverse complement strand
AACCCGCCACCTTCTACCCTGACAAGAGCACCTACAGAAAATGAAACACAAGCGGGGCTAAATGGCGGACACCCAACCAAAAACAAGAGAATGCCTGGTGACAAGCACCAACCACCTCAGACCATGCTGAAACGAGCCACTTAAGGCCGAATCTTTGACAAGGGGAGGGAAACTGCGAATCGAGCAACCAGCCGCCCCAGAACCAACCAATGACTCCCTTAGAGAGACGACTCCAATCCAGCCGTTTTCGCCGAAGCTACTAACTGCACCTTTGCAGCACACGCCCCCACCAGGCACACGCCAGCCAGCCCCAAAGCAACCAGTAAGGGTGAGTTCTCCAAAACAGTGAAGGAGAGAGTCACCCCGGCCCGCACAGAACCTACCTCAGCCTTCTCCCTCACGAGGAGGGTCAGGCGTGATCGGACCAAGATCTAATTGCTGTGGAAATCCGAAAGCCAATGGATTGTCCTTCAAAAACTTCAGAACCTCAGGGAGAAGTCCTGGAGCGCCCGCCATAGCATCAAGATGGCCTTCACAGCCAACAAATACATGGTGCCTGGTCTGCCGCCTACCGCACAAACAGGACACCGCTTCTGGAATGTGGAAACAATGATAATAATCACCGATGGGGGCATGATTGGTTATGCACCAAACCAGCCTTGCTACCAACGCATTGGAGTAACCTTCGCATTCCATAGCTATAGAAAGCCAAGACCCATGCTTAGCATGAGTTGGCTGAATGTCGTTCGGACTAGCCTTAGACAATTTGAGCATCATGAAGTTATGCCCTTGGTATTCGGATTTCTGGAACTCAGAAACCCAGGCATCCTTAACGGATTGTGTGGTCTTGAGACACCATCGATCAATAGACATTTCGGACTGTGAAGTCGCAGAAATGCGAGGTAATGCTCTGAAATAGCAGTGAGCAGCATGCTGTGGACCCCATTCAAGTGACGAGGGCACATGAACAAAGTCCAGGATAACGTGGCCTTCGTTGCGGAGAGCCCAGCGACAAGACCATTCACGAACCTCCCTACAGACAACCAACGAAAGTGCCTGGTAGGAGTGGGGGGAGGGATCCAAAGCTCTCTTGCCTGCGACAAGAGTGTCTGTGAATATAACAATGCGTTGACAGTCAGCAAGAATGACGCATTCTGCGATTGCCATGCAGATGGCTTGTAGTTCGGCGTCAAAGGACGTAACCTTACCACATTGCTGCCTAATTGCCTTGATACGATTGGAGCCTTTATAGACACGAGCCGCAGCTGATGCCTGGTACTTCTCCTGCTTGGGGACAGCACCGTCCACCCCGCAGTAGTAAGTATTGGGTTCTGTCACGATGAAGTCTAAGATCTTCTTGTAGCTGTGTTTGAGTTGCAAGGGACTACCTTTATAGTCACTATGCTCCTTGACTGGCCGGCGTTGTCTTTCGAGCAACTCCTGGATATCGTCCTTGACCAATATGCCGTGCTTTTCAGCCTCAGCCATGATCTCGGCACTGACGGGAATGGGGATGTGCCACGGAACCCAGGCATAATTCTCCAAACTCCATCAATGTGTAGGCTCTTTTGCTAGAGCAGCCTCTTTAATGCGACGAGCCTCCGCCTCTGCTGCCGCATTTTTGATAACTTGATTCAACTTTTCATGCCACCAAAGTCCCCAGGCCATACCGCGTCCTGCCTCATCCCAATCGGGAGGCGTACCAGGCGCAGTGTCCGACCCCTCCGCAGTGGGGCTGTCTGGGTGTTCCCAGGTCAAGTGGTTTTTGTTATAGAGAGGAGGCAAAGGTGCTCCCCCCCTAAGTCTACTAGCCCCTGACGGGGCCTCGTGATCAGGTGGAACAATATCCAACCTGCGCGCACGAGACCCGATGAGGTCCAAGGGATCGTCAGACGATCCGCTATGGGAGGCTGCCACCGAAGGAGGTGGCGTCCTTAGCATATGAAATATCATTTCTAAGGGATGAGATGTGAGCTTGTCAGAGCCGCTATGAACAGAGGAGCCTACCCTCCAAGACGGAGGAGGGGAGATTCCTTGATTTGTGCGAAGCACTTCTTTTGAGGTGAAGTACCTGACCTCAAAAGTTTCCTTCGGTGCCTGGTCCAACAACCTGTACCCTGGCTTTGCCTCAGCATCCCCAGGGGACATATTCTCAAGAGCGTTTGTGCATAGCACGTCGTTCAGGGCTACAACAGGACTCTTGTACTTTTTAGGTACAGGAATCTCGACAGATGATGAGTGCCTTTCGGCACTCTTGCGATAACCGCCTTGGAGCAGAGCTCTAAGTGGGTGGGTATCTGAGAGAGTAACTGTCCGTGCAACAGAGCGTAACAGCATCTTTCTCAAGTGAAGGTGGATAGGCATGAGGCCAGCAAGCGCCTCAAGCCCTCCAGTGGGTGTGGTGCGGAAAGCACCTGTTATCCAAATAGCGGCCTTACGCTGCATTTGCTTGAAAGTGGCCAGGATGCCCTTGATGGGGGCATTCTTATAGAACCATAGACAATACTCGTATGTAGCTATGGGAAGTACACACGCGCAATAGAGACAACACTTCTGGTCAGGGAGGAGGCCCCGGCTGGAATTGCCTAGCATGCTCATGGCCTGTACAGTAGTAAAAGCCTTGGTGGTGTAGTGCCGAGTATGCTCTTTAAAGTTGAGCTTTCGGTCAAAGAAGAACCCTAGATACCGCCAATAAAGCTTGGGGGTAAGAGGGGTGCCCTCTGTATACGGCGCAAAGCCGAGATCAAGAGGAGGGTTAATCCCGTCGTTGGATCGGGAAAAGTGAAATAGCTCTGTCTTGTTGTGTTCCAAGACAAGAGCAAAAGCTGTGAACAGCGCGTACAAAATAGCGTAAGCCTCTTTCAAGGCTTGGTTGTTGTCTGCAAGAGACTTAGACTGCACAAGAACAGTGCCGTCGTCGACGTAAGAGAACAGTGTGGCATCCAAATGGACAGCACATAGCTCAAACAGCTCCATAATGGGAGCGATGCAGAGAGCAGAGAGGACGGGAGAGAGCGCAGAGCCCTGACCAACCCCAACATCCGCATCTTGTGGATCGGAGGAAAAGCCGTTCCAAGAGTTGGCAGCGGCATATTCCTGTTTCTGTTTCTGTGAGTAAGGACAACGGTTGCGCTTCTTGAAAGATCCTCTCGAAGAATCACCCAAAGGGTTCTACCAAGGTGGGAAAGATTTTTGAGGTGCAAACCACGGAGGATTTGTGGAGCATGCTTGACAGCTGACAGCTTGTCTGCATGGTTATCCTTCACATCAAGTGTACGGGCGCTGGTTCTAGAATTGACAACAATCCGAACCTGCGAAGCATTGTAGGCTTGTTGAAGCTGATTAAGAACATAGTCCAGGGTAAAGCCAGCGTCGGCAATGAGATTGGTTGACAGGATGAAGACACGTTTATCAGAGAATTTTGATGGGAAACGGTCTAGAACCATGAAGGCGGTAAGTTTGTCCGTGATAGCAATGTGTACATTTCCATCAATGTGTTCATAGTGATACCGAAACTTCGCAATCTGTGGAGCAGGATCTCTCTCATTGAATGTGAGATTGAACAACGCAGATAGATCTTTGGCAATGGAGATCATATCCTTTTGGGCATACGTTGCACTGAGATGCGTCCAGATCTGAGCAGAAGACATAGGTACCACAGGTGGACCAGCATTGAACCAGCAAGACGAGACTGAATTAGTACAGGTCTTGCTGAGAAGTCCAATTGCTTGGACATTATCATTATACCACTTGTCCCTTTCCCTGTTCCTGGCTTCTGCGTCGGCAATGGTAGCGCCGCCTTGCACAGCTGTGAAGAGTGCGGGAAGGGTCTTATCTACGAGAACAATACAAGCGAGCTTGTTGATTTGGAGAATCTGCATGATCTTCTTGGAATAGTTTTCGTAGTCTTTTCCATTGAAGATCGGAACTCCGGAAATCTCAAGCTTCTGTTGAGATGCCATTGTGAAAGAGTTGAGCGTTAGAAGATTTGTTAGATCTGTTAATAACTGAGTGTTAAGTTAGCACCAAATTTTCACAGCAGATCGAGATTCTAAGCGAGATGCAAAACTTGATGTGATTTAAGATCCATCTAAGTATAGAATAAGTGGTTCATTGGATAATTAAATCTGGAGCCAAATCTTTGTCACTGTTCTCAGTGGCGATACAGCTTGGGATGATGTCGCTTTGTACGACGTGCGTGAACAGCATCCGCAAGACCGTCCCGCCAGAGACTTTGTACAAAGAAGCCTAGGTAGGGTTCTGGTACTATCTACTTTGATGTGATCATCTAAAAGTAGACTAATCTATATAGGGCTCTGTTGGATGCACTAGCATTGCGACGAGCACAGCTATCTAGACAATCTACAGTGGATACTAACCACAGTGATCTCAACTGCGATCAGCGACGTGCAAAGCACATCCAGCAATCGTCAGGGCCCATAACCTGTTGAAACAACCTGAGCTCACTGTTAAGTGGCGTCTAGGCGTGCAGCTAGCGCAGTTCTGATCGAACTCGAACACCTATCTGGGTGTTAAGTCTTAAGCAACTGGTAAAGCGAATAACCAAGTTAATTGCTTTTTCCACTAGTGAGCTACAGGGCTATTTATATACTAGTAGAGTACATACGCACAGACCATGTACATATGTGGAAGGCTCTGTCCATATACTATAGATGAGCTACTTGTAATCTAATAATAGGAGTGAGATATTTGCATGTCAACACTTTCCACCACTGAAGCGGAGTACATGGCAGCTGTTGAAGGTGGAAAGAAGATTGTATAGATGCAAAACATCCTCTCAGAGTTTGGATACACCATGCCTGGGGCTTCAACACTCTCTATGGACAACCAGAGCGCAACACAGTCTTCAAGAATCCAGAACATCATGGTCGCATGAAGCAACTTGACCTTTGCCACTTCTGGCTCCGCGACAAGGTGGAATATGGAGTGATTACACCGGATTACATCTCCACCAACAACATGGTTGCTGATATCATGACCAAGGCCCTCCCATTGGCAAAGGTCCGGTTCTGCAGAGAACAATTGGGTGTTTTACCTAAGTTTCTTTTCTTTATCTTTCCATTTAGTTTATCTTTTCTATTTCATCTCTCTTCTTCTCTCTGCTTTTCACTTATAGAGACATGCGAGATCACGGGGGGATGTTAGATGTGCACTCACATGTCAGATGTTAGATCAGATGTCAGGTTTTATGTCACATGTTGTCACACATATATATAGCTTAGGTTTCCCACCTGATGTCCTTAGCTTCTTACTTCGGACTTCAGGTGAGTACATACACATGTACACTGTCCTCTAATACTTAGCTTCTTACTTCGGACTTCAGTCACTCAAACAGTCTTGTCGTCCGCCTCCTTTTCCTTCCCCTTGCCACCACCCCCCAACCCCTTGGGAACGTCTGCATCCAAACATCTTTGCTTCCAACTGCCCTCCGAACCTACTCGATGTCTGCGATAACGTGCGACATTACCTGGTCCTTCTGAGTCAGCCGCTCCCTCTCGACCACGCTCTTCACCAATGCTGCATCCCCCGGATTCTCCCGCTTGTACTCCTTGCGCAAAACCCTCATCTTTGCCTCTTCAACCTCTCGAAGATCCTTCTGCCTCTTCCATTGCAGCAGCTCTGCATCGGTCATTGGCACCCACCCTCCACCCCCCGCGCCACCCCCGGTCGCACTCAATCCTTTGGCACTGGACATTTCGGTTGTATTGGAGGATAAGCCAAGTATGTTGATGGGAGAAAGAAAGAAACGTTCCAAATTGTCACTCGAACCTCCCCCAAAAATTTTCATACCCCCTTTCGGCTTATCCGGCCATCTCCGATTGATTGGGCGCCCCCTCACAACCATCTTTTTCTTTCACTTGTTTTTTCTATTGTTCTATTTTCAACCTACCTATAATACTCACACTCCCCTTTTAGTACTTTACTCCCCTATCTTTTACCTTACATAGACTACTACCTATCTATAGTCACTCGAGGCGAGTGACCTTAAGGGGGGGTGATATCAGGGGATGCCCTCGGCATCCACTGACTCCGTTCCACATTTGCACGTGACGGAGTCGTCCGACTCCCTTCCGAGCCTTCCAAGCCACCGACCGACCTTCCAACACCTCGGAACACTCGGTCGTCCCTCGGACCACTCGGTCCCCTCCCATTGTTCTCGGCACGTGGCTTAAGGGTCACCTCGCTTAGCACTAACACGACATGGCCTCATGTCACATTGTCCATAGAGTATATAGTCAGTAGCTCACCTTAAGGGATATCCATCTGATTCTCTTTGGATCTCCCTTAGGTGATTAGTTCCTTTGTATCTGCTAGATAGTTTATTGACACCTTTGGATCTCCCTTAGACTTCCAGTCTCTCGTAGGACTTCATCCTAAGGTCGCCCTTACAATCTGGATGTATATATGTTCAAAAAAATCAAAAAAAAATGCTGGAAATCTAGCATCCAAATTGGGCTTTGAGCACAGCTTGTAATGGTATAGTTTGAAGAAATTCACTAAAAATATCAAAAATATTCAGCGCTCAGTCTAGCATATAAATAGAACCATATACAGCAAGAGAGTAGTCTATTTTTGGTATGTGTATGGAAATATGCTAGCATCCAAATTTGGTTTCATAGAACAGATTAGATTGTCTATTTTAAAAATCAATACAGAATCAAAATCAAAAAAAAAATAACCAAAAATGCGAAATATATTCAGGATTTCACATCATGCTTTAGATACTGATAATCAGTGATCTAATTCTTATGTGTATCTGTCAGTGTATGTATCTTTAAATTGTGGAAAAATCTCTGGAAAATTATCAGAAGATTCAAACTTTATCTAATAGTATACCACAGGTAGTAGACTCTATTCTGTATGCTTTTTTTAAATTAGAGCTATGGCGCTCAACAGAGCATCATATAAGAATACCAAGTGTATTAGTTGTAGAAAAAATATCACTCATTATGAATGCATGCAGATTGTGTTTCTTAATCAAGTCTATGGAACCTTGAGCCATATTGATCAGTAATTACATTTTAGTGCAATTTTAATTGTCCAATAATACGCCCGTGAATACACCTCCCTAAATGACATATATACAATAAGGCTGGGTCTTATTGAGTGGAACTAAAAGATCTACTTCAAACTACTATTCATTCATGAACATGTACCACATATACAGCATAGTACATTTGGATTACAGTATTCAACCAGCAACACATATGAGATTATGAGATAGCAGCAATAATGACTATGAAGATAGCCGGAGTTTTTATAGCAGAGTAGTGTAGATGTCCAAGCAGTAGTCAGGTAGATAGTGCCTCAATTGAGAGCTTGGAGGAGACTAAAGCTTTAGTAGCAAATGTACACCATATATATACTAGAAAGTAAATACCAGAGCAATAATCAAGTCAAGAAGTAGCTAGATATGCAAGTAAGTGTGTAACTGGGATGACTAACTAATTGTAAAGGAGCCCTTATAGTATGTAATTATATTGGAGGCGTATCTGGTAACTAGAGATAGAGTGTACAGATCTATTTCCAAAGATTTTTCCACAATTTAAAGATACATACACTGACAGATACACATGAGAGTCAGACCACTGATTATCAGTATCTAAAGCATGATGTGAAATCCTGAATATATTTCGCATTTTTGGTTATTTTTTTTTTGATTTTTGGTTCTGTATTGATTTTTGAAATAGACAATCTAATCTGTTCTATGAAACCAAATTTAGATGCTAGCATATTTCCATACACATACCAAAAATAGACTACTCTCTTGCTGTATATGGTTCTATTTATATGCTAGACTGAGCGCTGTATATTTTTGATATTTTTAGTGAATTTCTTCAAACTATACCATTACAAGATGTGCTCAAAGCCCAATTTGGATGCTAGAATCAATTCTGAATGTTTCCAGCCTTTTTTTTCGATTTTTTTGAACATACATACATCCAGATTCCCAAAATAGGTCACCATCATTTGTGCCTGAAGCCCAATTTGGATGCTATAGTAAATCCTGAATATTTTTCGCATTTTTGCTGATTTTTTTTTATTTTTTTCCAGCTCCATACAGTATGGTCCCAAAATAGACCTCCTTCACCCTTCTGCTGCCCAAAATTCGAAAAAATCCCCCAAAAATGGGAATATTTTTTTTCTATCTGGAATACCATTTTTGGAAGAGGTTGCAAGTGTGGAAAAAGTTCATCAAAAAACACTAAGGCATGTGAACAACCTTCCAAAAAAGGAAAATTGTTATTTCCAGGCACCTCAGGCACTTTTCAGCCCCTATTCCACCTGATATCAAGGGTCCTGAGTATATTCGCATTTTTCACCGATTTTTTGGCCATTTTTTCGGCATGGCATGGCTCTAGCACAGGCCTATTTCAAACTCAGACAGGTCACATTTTTTTTCTAGGGCAGTTGTCCTAGACATAAGGCCTTATAATAGGGACTAGCATGAGTGACACTCGAAGTCACTCGAGTGACAAGTTCGAGTAACACGTGATATGAGTGTCACTTGTACGGGTTTCGAGTTACTCAGAGTTACTCAGATGTACGGGCCGGCTCAGAGTACCTTGGGCTAATAAACCAAGTATTTTATGGTGCTGTATGTGATATAATTAATTTACCATATGCATTATTTGGCTCAGGAAATAAAATTCAAGAAAATGCCCCAAAATAAGAGAAAAATATTGAGTAGCCTTGCAAAGCGGTACAGAATACATGATTTTCAAGCCGAGAACTTCAAGAGACAAAAAAGTCATCATCCTCCCTACCCATCCTGCCCTGCACCATCTGAGAAACAGACTCAATCCCCGGATACAAAGGTGAACGTGCCCATGAACCAAGTGCCATCTGAGCTTTGAATGTCTGTGAGCTTTTGTTGTGCTGTAAGAAATTCACCTGTCGTCGACCGGCGGAAAATGCACGCTCAGCATCAACAGATGTAGCTAATATCTTGAATCAATAATGAAGTTTTGGAGATTATATTTCTAATACTTACCTGGAGCTGAACAAAGATCTGAGCCCATTTGTGCAACAGATGGGCGTGTTTTTTGAGCTTGGAACCAATACTTCATATAGCCACCTGCTTCTTTTATAGTCTGCATTGGAATTGGGGACTCTTCCAGGTATGTTCGTATATGATCAAGTCCATAGCGAGTTGCATCTTCTGTAGTGGACATTGCGTATTGTGATCTGGGCTTTGTCTATAATCAAGCAACATGAGTAAGTAGTCTAGAAGATAGAATTTTGGTCAAACCATGGTGCGTGCTGGCTCTGGAGCAGCAAGTGAAAACTGCTTATAAGACTTCTCCCAGGATGCAATAACCCGAGACTTCAGTTGGTTGACTTGCTGAATGGTGCGACCATGGTCTTTAAACCACCTGAGCTTGCGGTCAGGACACATAACTAATTATGAAGATAATCTATTGAGCTATGCAAATGAAGAAATAAATAAATAAAAATTAACCAATAGTGAAGAGATAAAAATCATTATCTTCAATGAGGTTGAGATATTTGTTTGCCACCAAAATAGAAGCGTGGCAAGCAACTCGAACAATATCAGCAACCTCGTGTTCACTATCATCTCGAGCAGCTTCAAGTCCGCCTCGAAGATCATACAAGCTTGGAAGAACATCAACAATTAATGGAACTTCCGCTTGTGAGAATATCTGAGTAATATCCTCAAACAGCTATTGAATAAGTAAGCCTCTACCGTATATGGTTCAAGAGATTAATATACCATTAGAACTTGGGATACATCATCAGTCATGCTCCACTGCTCGGAAGAGAGCTTGTATCTGCCCAGCTTCAAGCTACTTACAGCAAGAAGTTGCTCAACAACGTCTTTGAAGTGCATGTAGGAGACTAGACACTCCATCTCAGAGTTCCAGCATGTTGGGACCTGCCGTGAAAGCGCGGTACGGGAGCCTGTAATATCCTCACTCTTTGTTACCAATCTGTCAAACTTCTCTTTTAATGTCCCAGAATCATTGACACGACGGGCCAAACCCGCAATCTAGAAATATGTGATTAAAACACAGAAAATTAACCAAAAAATAATACTATGCCTTTGGAAAGAGTTCACCAGTGCTTTTGATCTCAGCACTTTTGAGTTTGTACCCCTGAGTTCTCATCTCCGCTATAGCCTTTTCTCGTAGCTTTTTAGTCACTTTTTCATTAAACCGACCTTGACCTTCATCTGCATCATCCTGTTCTGCTTCGGTGGTCTCATCATCCTCCTCATCAACAACCTCATTCTCCAAACCATCAACAGACTCGTCATCATCATCAACCTCCTCCTCCTTTACCTCCACTTCGTTCTCAGATTCATCATCAGACTCTATCTGAGAATAAGAAACACCTGTTAGACTTAACAGAATATAGGTAAATCTGAAGGGCGACGCACCAATTTTTGGCGCCGTGTTACAAAGAAAAAGGAGATAAAGATCTGTAGAATTACGGTTTGGTCAGCAGACTATTAGAAGGGTAGATATATAACACGTACCTTTGCAATGAGATTTATACTATGAGCAAAACAGCAAAGTTGAGCATCCATATCATCAAATGGGTTGATGAATTTGGCAAGCTCTTCTGCGAATTTGTCCATATTGGTAGCATTATCCATGCATACAGTTAAAAGCTATGGAAAGGCTTAGTTGGGGAAAATTGATCAAGAATAGAATATACCCGGTTTGAGAGACCAAATCGTTCCAGACAGTCAAAGACCACTTGGGCAAGGTAGGTACCAGTGTGACTTTGTTTCAGTCTAACGCACTACCTGTTGAGTATCACTGGTCCCCAATTTGGATATTATTTGTACCAAATAAACTCTAAAACAGCACAATAGATGGCTCCCTGATCATACCACACAATGACTAAGCCTAGATACGAAGCTACAATTGGTGCAGTCCAGCCATCAAGCACAAGATGAATTGCACCCATCAAACCCTGGCATAATTGATTAGAACACGTCTTGAGTTGAATAAAACTAAATCATTTACCAGAAAGTGATTTTTGACGTGTTGAGACATTTGGAGATAGACGTGCTTGAGATCTCGGCTGATGGTGCTTGGATGAGGAACTGTTGCTCCAGGTCGGAGCATGGCCACTTCTTGTTTATATTCTTCATTGGCGTAAGAGTTAAACGGGCGAGCGTACTTAGCACTTTGCATTACCATCAAAGCACAATGAGCTGCTGGAGAATAAGAGACCCCTTTTCCGCAGATGATGACCCACTCTTAGCAGCTGCTGTAACAACACCACTTTTAAGATCACAGGCTTTTGAGGCACTCAAAAGGTTGGTTGTACCCTCGCTGGAATCGCGAGGCCTGAGAATTGCGGTGTGATGTTCCGGATGGGTTTTACAGGTAAAAACAAAGAAAATATGTAAGGGGGAATTATCCGACTGATGAAATACGCGCTGAATGGCAATATTGTAATGGCTGTATGCTGCCGATTGCCAACAAAGACGTGCTGCAGCTTTTCATACATCCAAATGAGTTAACAAAGTCAAAAGAATGCCATAGATCTCACCGATTATATCATTGTCTTCAAAGCCCTACACATCCGCATCTCGCATGAGGCCCATCTGCTGCAGTGTTGGTTGGCTGCCTTCAAGTCCTTTAGCCTGCGGTCGTCGTTTCAGTGGTGATACATAGACAGGATAGCTGGCAGCCTCTGCTGGTGCTTGCGAGTTCTGAGTAGCATCTCGTTGAGTTACAGTAGAAGCCGGTGCTGACTCAGATAAAGCAGGAGACTCAAAATGTTCCCCAGATGAGCTGCGCGAAAGAGCAGAAACCCGATTGGAATTTCTCCCTCTACCGCGCCCACGCCGTTTGCCACGAGGAGGCATGATGAAGTTATTGATGTTGTTATTGCGCGTCCAAACGCGCCCAGAGCGGAGTTTAATTTACCTGACCTCATACGGCAATTTACCCGCGAGTTACTCGAAACTCACAATTTGGTACTCAAACTCATTTGATTTGGGTAAAATGATTTGATTTGGTCTGAGGCTCGGGTAAGCCTTACCCAAGCTAGTCCTTACCTTATAACCCCTCAGATTAGGGCTTGGACAACTACCGCTGTGGATGCATCAGCCCTTGGGACAACTACCCAGTGTTCATACATGAATCTGACGGCCATGGCTGCTGTGGCTGCTGATGCAAATAAGCGCAGGGCTAAAATGAATATGGCATACAGTGACTCGCTGCGTATAATGAATTGGGATGACCGAGCTTGTCAGGAGCTGCAGAGTCCCAGGACAATATGTAGACAATGAGAGCCAAGTGTTGAAAATCATAAAGCCATTGAGTGACTCAAGCCATAGAACAGAAATTAACAAGAAGCGAGTGCTGGTGCCTGCAACTCTCACTACAATATCCAAACAATGGGTCATTCATCCAGTTTTGATTTTTGCCAAACGGATTGAGAAAGATATGACTGGTCTGCAGAGTAGAGTTTGATATTTAAGTGGTCGACTTGGTGAGTGGTTATTCATTGTTTTATCTCGTTTAACCTCTACGTATCTAAATGTCATCTACTTCTGCTTGACACTATGGACATTTTCTACAAGTTTGGTACGATCTTCAATCCCTGAAACTATGAGATGACTTTCAATCTGGTGCCTATCCTCAATCCTTCGTAACAACATTGCTCTAACATCACCCTCACAGGAATTGTCTGGGACAACCCAAATCACCAGCCAGCGGGGTAACCAAGTAAGTCTTTTTTCTTTATGTTGCATTTTGAGACTAATTTCTACTCTCTCTCTAGTTGGATTCTTCCATGTTCAGTCAATCAAACATGGCTGGTCCTCATTCACAGGTTTTTGCCCTGGCAATTGACAATGCATACCCAACATTACCTTCCTTCTATCAACCACCCAATATGAATGGTAGCTTCTACGGACCACTACCTGGCGGTGTTCCGGCCCAACCCATTCCCGCAATGAACAAAGGGCCCCAAGGACATCCTGTCTTTCCCAACCAGCCATCTCAAGGGACAATTGACGCATCCCATGGGTATTCTGTCTTTCCCCAACAGCTCGCAGCAGTCAATAGGCACCAAGGATTCCCCCCTCTTCTATCTGAAGGCTTGCAAGCAATAATTGAACCAGTATTACCTAACTTGGCAATGGTCCCAATCACCACATCCAGGAGACGCTGAAACCGAAGTTCGTCTTCGGAACAACATACCAAGATTGTGGATGGACCGTTGAAGGCAAGGGTGGTAGCTCGAGAGGATTATCAGCAGACACAGAGACTGATGGACTCGGGAAGAAAGATCGAGTCCCAGCGGGTTGAGTTGGCAAAGCACACCCAGGCCGCAAAGGTGAAGGATGGCGAGATAGCAAAGAAGGATACTGAGATAGCAAGACGGAAGATGGAGATCACAAAGCGTGATCAGGACATAGCCACTAAGGAAAAGGAGATTGTGAAGAAGCAGAAGGACATCAAAATGAAGGAGTGTACACTGGCGAAGAAAGATAAGCAATTGGCAAAGAAAGACACCTAATTGATTAAGAAGGGCAAGGAGATCAAGCAGAAAGGCAAGGAGATTAAGAAGCTGAACGAGGAGGTCGAAAAGCTGAAGAAGATCAACAAGGAACATAAGGAGGCGGCCGATGCATTGAGGGGAGAGATACAAATTGCTTTTTACTTCATCACTGAGTGCTAACTAAAAATTGATTGCTCTAGGTGACATTTATCTCTGATATGATGAAGGAGATAAAAAAAAGATATGGTGAACTTGAAGAGCTTGGCCAACAGCCATTGCAGCTAGATGAACTCTTGAAAAGATGCCTTTGGGCATACTTCAGTTATATGTCCACAGCCCTATCAAGCAGTGGCCCTATATACATGGCAATTACCTACTATATAGGGATTTGTCACACCTATGCAGATATGGGGATGGGTAGGACCCCCAAAATTCAGTAGGTATCCCTAATCTGGTTTCATATACAATTGGTTGGTGCTTTTCCATATAAAAATCACCCAAATTGACTCAAAATGCCTGAGTGGTTTGTGCATATAAAAATGGACCTACTGGGGGAGGCCTGAGAAAGCATCCATATAAAAATGGGTGATGGCTGGGTGTTACAAACCATGTGTAGTACTTACAAACCTCGCGGGCAAAGCCCTTCTTTTTCTTTCTTCCTTTTTCTTTTATTGTGTTGTCTCCCTTATTCAAAAGCTTCTATATTAGATCCTATATCAGATCCAAATAAGAGATCAATAATAGTAGATCGATGTAGTGTAGGTAATAATCCGAATCAATTATGTTCAGATTACACATGTTGTGCGAAGTGTAAGGGAAAAAGCAAAGTTATCCTGAGAGAACAACTACATTGTGATGCAGTAGCAGAAGGACACACGCTCTGGCCTCTAGACTCTGGAGCTTCAAAACATTTTACTCTATTTGAGTCTGATTTTGTCCATGTCAGGGGATGCCCTCGGCATCCACTGACTCCGTTCCACATTTGCACGTGACGGAGTCGTCCGACTCCCTTCCGAGCCTTCCAAGCCACCGACCGA
>MU157842.1:176828-207113 GCA_015657495.1 Crepidotus variabilis | reverse complement strand
CGGCATGCCAAATTTAGTAAAATTTAGGTCAATTCCCCTGGGCCCAACAGTGCTCTAGAATTGTGTTTGATCACCCTTGGAATGACCGATTTTTCCAATTTCTGTAAATCTTGCCAAAATTTGACATTTCGCTGGTTTTTTAGAGTCGGACTAAATTTGAACTTTAGATCATACCTAAAGGTGACATTTCAATAAGCCCTTTAGGCAAACTCCAAAGTTTACTCCAAAGAAAACATTTAGAACAAACCAAAAATCTCTCCAAAGGATACATTTCATTGCCATTTAAGGTGGTGCGAAATGAGCCTGAAAGTTTAACTTTGATTTCGGTCTACATCTCTGCTAAAAATGTCATCTAGGTTGACTTCAGATGAGAACTAAACTAATTATTTAGCATAACTTTTAGGACCCATCCAAAGTCCATTCTTAAATTTGTCCAGGCGGAGACAAGGCGGAGAAGGATTTAAACCGCGCTCTAAAGCGGTTCGCCCCAGCTGTGTGGTTAAATTGTTGATGGAGCTCAAAATCCAATCCCTGCAGCAGTGTCAATAAAAATGTGTATATTCACATATTCCCAGACCCCACTAGTATCCATGAAAACTCTGACAAAACTACTTTACGGTTTCCACTTGGGCCTGGTATCACCCTGCGCCTGCTTCCATGCTGCTTTAACATTGTTAAGACTCCCTGTTCGCTGCATAGAGTGGAAATCATTGATGTTTGATGCTTGTCCAATTTTCTCAAAACCTTGGACCAAGTCTTTTACACTACTGGCGCTACTCCGCCTCGGCCTTGGGGGAAGAAATTGTGTAACTGGATCTTCGCGGTCACCTGCCTCAGGAGGTGAGACATGGTTCAACTCAACCAACCTCTTGGGGGCGAGCCTGGGCCGAGGAATATTCGAAGGAGGTAAAGGTGCATGATTAAGCTGGACAAGATCTTTAGGATGAGGGACTCGAGGTGTAGGTAGGCGAGCAGGAGTCGTCACAGGTCCACGTGGTTTCTCAAGGATGTCTTTGGGGGGAAGTGGTAGTCCAGGTTGGGTTATGCGAGGACGATCCACTGGTTGTGCTCGGGGAAGGAGGGGAAGGTAAGAGGTAAAAAAGCTTTTGACCCGAGTGCTCATTGCGCTAGAAGCAGATACGTTGATTGACTCTGCTACTGGTTCATTTGACAGCACTGATCCGGAGCCAGTGGAGTCACTACGTGGCTGGGGATCGAAATTTGAGCTTTGGAGCGACTTGAAAGAATCTTGAGCTATATCATTTGCTTCGTCAAGGAGGTGTGAGTACCGAGGGGCTAGGAGGCTTGCGGGAACGCGCTTTGATACCCTCTCACTTTCCATAGGAATATTGGCGAAGATACCCCCCCGCGTAGGAGGTGGGAGAGCTGGACGAGAAGGTCGTAGAACGTGTGGTATGCGTCGGGATAGAGGTGTAAAATCTGGCACGGCCAGACCAGACCGCAGATGATGATCTTGGTTTACTATTTTATGGTTCCCCTCAGACTGCTGACGAGTGGAGAAGGGCGTGGTTGGTGGAGCAACACGGCCCGAAATTTGTTTCGTCTCAAGTGCCCGTGATCTCTCCAAGAGGTTTGCGCTACCATTCTGCGTGAGCAAACACCACATTAAATATAACCAGGAGACACAAACCTTGACCATAGTTCTCCGAATGAATCAACCAGAGCACGGCCTCCCGATAATTCTACAAACCTGAGAACAACATCGGCCAGATCAATTGCTCCAACGTCCGCTAGAAGACTATCTTCTGGTTCCCCATGCTCAAGTCGTAGATCTGTGAAGCAAGCGTCTAAAAGCTTCCAGTCGTCTTTGGTCCATTCTCGTTCTCCAGCAGGATACTGTTGTGGCGTAGTCGACAGGGTGCTCATAGCCATCGTAGACCTTGAAGTGAGAGGGGTCTTGAAAGGATTACGCATTCTCTCAGTGAAAGCACTTGAAGGAGAAACGATAGCACCATCATGGAAGACTTCATTTTCTGCTTGAAGAAGGAGTTCTGGCAAAGTCATGATGGGTGTGTCCGGAATGACGACCAAGTTGCCGACCACACCCATTGAACGACGATGCTTCTTCGATGATTTAAGGATACCCGAGTCAAGAACGTCTCGGGTTCGACTATGTTTGGCCAAGTCATCAGCCGTAGAATACGACGCTCGCCTTTTGCTGATTTTGGTGAAGCAATCGTAGTCATGCTATCAAAATGATCAACGCAAGCCTCATCTTCATGAACCTACGAAACCCACCTGTTTGAGTATAGCAACCGCTCTGGCAGCAGCTCTCGGATCCGCACTCACGATCTTCACAAGACCAGGGTCGTCATCAGAATCTGTGTCATCTTCTTCTTGAGCAACATCTGGTTCTTCGACGACAAGGTGATCCGTCTGATATCCCACATTTGGAAAATTGATTTCCTCTTCGAGCTCCATTGACATCTCGTGAACTTGTCGTTCCTCTTCTTCCTCCTCTTGGTCATCGCGCAAAACTTCGGGTTCGATCGACATTCGTCGAACTTCGTCTTCTTCCACATCGTCATTATCACAGTCTTTCAAGAAATCCAAAGGCCTTATCTTCGGGAATGGACTAACTGGCCTTCCCCAAAGATCCTGACGTGTCCTGGTTGCGCTACTGGGCGGGTCTTCCTTGGTCCGGATTTTGCTCATCGTCCATTTGCCAGTGAATTCCCCTTCACCCTCTTCTCGATCGCCTGCATAATTCAAATGTTCATCATCATCGCTGTCACTCCAACCACCTCCGCCCCCACTGTCATCGAAGTCAAATAGTCGAATAGGCTCAACCTCGACGTCTTTCGGATCGTCCAACTGCATCATACTCTCATCCGTGGTTTGATCTTCTGCGAACTGCTCAGGTCTCTGCCTCCATTCGAAGGCGGTAACAGCTGCAGCATCTTCAGAGTCAAAAGGTGGTTCGGGGGAGGACGGAGGTAAAGTGTCATCTGCCATTGGGTGCTGAGTCGTTTCAGGAGGCATTGCTTCTTCCTTCATCAGACTGTGCATGTCTTCAACCTGCGTTTGAGTGTGGACAGAAACCGACCGCCTGCGCTCCCGAATTGGTGTTGAGGAAATGTCGACCTGCTCGTCATCATCAAGCACAACGATAATCTCAGGGCCGCTGAGCAGAAGAGGATCATCTGTTGGGCTGGCAGGCGGCATCGGCGCGCGAAGATCGAGGTCGTCTGGGATCTCTTGCTTTACTGCAATGTTGGCGCCAGTTATGTTCACTTTGAGACCTTTCCTGTTGACATTCTTGGTACCACCATGCCCCGGAGTCTTCCGCTTTGAGCTTTTCGACACGCTTTTGGGAGGAGCTGGGTTCACATAAATCTCCCTCGGAGGTGTGAACACGTCGGGAGGAGGTTCATACGCCGGGATGGGAGTGGCACTTCGTCTGGACCCTCGGCTGCTTAAAATGGCCCTCCTAGCGGGGTTGACCGGCTCCCCTTCCTGCAGCGCGTCGCCATTGAAAACAAGGGGTGGTATGTAATCGGCCTCAAGGTTCTTCGCGTGGGGGGATTTGAGGACAACTTTCCTCTTCGGCTTGGTTGGCGTCGTGCTGACAGGATTCGCGACGTCTCTATCTTTGCTGCTAGAGCTACCTGGGACTGGAGATATGGTTTCAAACGAATCTCTGGTCGGCGATTCTACGCTTTGTGTGCGTATATGTCGTTGCTTACGGGGCTTAGGGTTTGGTGTCGCATTTGATACTGGCTGGGGTTGAAGAAGGCCAACGCCATTCATCGAATCATCTCCCGAACTAGCCGACGTCGAATATTTCATAGGACTTGCTGGAGCACGTTTTCTCTTGGTGTGTTTGGTCGCCTTTATGGGCGTTGGATGCGCTAGCGTCATGGACGACTCGACGTTTGAGTGTGCCTGCACTCCTCCTCTCTACAAATTTGAGATCAGCATTCGAACCAAGCGTGCAAGCATTTCCGGCCATAAAATAAGTACTCACTCCACTCGAAACCCTTCTCAAATTCAGCTCCTCCTCTGGGGGTGGACTTATCAGTTGCATTCTCTGTGTTTCCATTTGTTCCGCCACCTCTTCTCTCGTTTGATCGTTGGCCCCCTTCTCGTTCCCATCATTATCCTCCTGCGTATGAGTCACATTACTTTTTCTCGGTGCCATAGGCGCCTTCGTCCTCTTCAGCGTAGTGAAATCCACGTGTTTGAGCTGCTTGCGCTTGGAAGGGCTTTTGCCCAAGTGGTTCGATGGTTCTCCTTCGTCGCTTTGAGATTCGAGCTGTTGAGGACCAGATTGAGGGAATATATTCTCCGCCATAGATTCAGAAAAGGTGTTTGTCGCGTTGCCTTGTCTCTTTGTTGTTGTTCGAAGTAGAAGGTTATAACGTCGCAGGGTTGTCGCCTTGTTGGTTTGTAGATAGCCGAATTCTCTGCTGAGCCAAATGCAAGATGAGTTGGGCCTCACAGTCAAAGCGATAGATTTGGGACTCTGCTCGTCACAGCAGAATAGTCTGCGTGGTCCAAGAGATTGAGAGAGGAATAAAAGAGGTTTCGCTGAATGGAGAACATGTTGACTTTCCACGTGATCGTTCCAAACCATTCTGGCCAGTGGCAATTAATTTAATAATTAAACGATTGAACGCACACCAGGATTTCCAACTTCTTAATTCGATAGCCGTAGAAAGTGAAACAGGTGAGTGAAAAAAAAAAGATGATTCTGAATGCCTAAGCAATTTCGACTCCTGGCATCACTACAACAAATTTGGCCACCGGAAACAGACATCCTAATCAATAATTCTAGGCAAATACCACGGTCGAAAAGAGGTCAACTAGATTCAGAAGGCAAAGTAAGATACTCTTAAATGCAGCAGTAAGAGAAAACTGATCGTGACAACAGGGCCAATGAATCATGATAGTCGTGATCATGGGTGGGTCGTAAATGGTCGTAAAAGTTCGTAGCCAAATAAGATGGTCATAACAAATAATCCAAGCGTGAAAGATGCATGTATGATGGGGATAGATGGAGGATGCAGGTTGTATAATAGGGGTGTCCATGTGCCAGAGATAGGAAACCAAGGAGCACAAGAACAAAGAAGAATACTAAAGTTGATAAATAGAAGCAAAATCCCAAACGTGGCAAGAGGAGGACGGCTTAAGGCGAGGTGAGGCCGGCGTCACGGGCAAAGGTTCGTTGTAAAGCTGAAAGATCATTATGCAGCCGCGGTGGTACCAAGAGAGCTCGGTGGCCTTGAGTTATTGGAGGTGGAGTTTGCACTCTCACTTCTCCCTCGCGGTCGTCCAAAGTCGCCTTGAACTCCAAGAATCCTCCTGGCCGCGTTGAGGTTGATGTCGTCCTGTGAATGACGCGAGAAGAAGTCGTCTTCTCCCTCATAGGGCGACGATGACGCGTTGATCTAGAAGAGCAAGACAACATAACATGACTGTAACAATGCACACCACAAACAACATACCCATTGTCCCAATACGTCAGCTATTCTAGAGGCCTCTTCTTGGCTGAATTCTCCGTTTGAAGTTTTCTCGGAGTGAAGCCTGAGAAGCTCACTCAAGGTCCTCTTGCCACTTCCCCTGCCCTCGAAGTTCCCATTTTGGAGAGACCCCTCTCTTGAATGGTAACGCGTTTTTCTTCCGGGAGTATCCTCCGCAGGAAATATGATTGAGTTCCTTGGAGTTAAAGTCGGGAATTGCGGAGCAGCGACACTGTTTTGCGATTCCAGTGCTGAAATCTCGATGGGAGTGGCTACAGAGGAAACCTTCTCAATGATGAGCGAACGATCCCAGTCGTCCTCTGGCATCGAACCAGAAGAATGTATCGACAGAGAAGACAATGAGCGGTCTAGAGTCTCGGAAGACATGACTGGGTCGTGAAGATGGAGGAAGTGGAGGAGTTGAGTCCGAAAGTAGGCCGGCTACGCGGAGGATGAGGGTGAAAAAAAGAAAAGCCGAGTGGACTCCGACAGCATTACGATAATCAACAAGGTCAATAGGGCTAACAAGCACAAATAACACGGTCGCGCGCTAATTTGCTTCCGCGCTTAATCCCCTATCAAAGCCTCGCATGACACTTTGGCCTGCCGAAAAGCTGTAAAAACTCCCTTTTTTATGATATATTACATCTCTAGAGCAGCTCATAGCATTCGGTCGTTTCGGGAGCTCACGGACAGTTGCCGAGTGTGCTATTTCGGAGTTTGAGGTTGTCCAGGCATCTCGCTGCTTCGGCTTTAACGCCTTGGTCTCCAGCACCCAAAGCAAGGGTCGAAATGACTCGAACAGTGTATAAAACCACTGCCAATATACTTTCACAGAAGAATAGTGCGGATTAAACACAGAATGACCCCAAGCTCATTGTCGCTGAGTCAGGTCGGAGCTCGAAATCCAAGCGCCGGATGGCTGTACTCCAGGTTTCTATAACAGTGCAAGAGGCCCCTTGTCGTCTGTATTTCGACAACTCAAGCCCATTAAAAAGGTGAGGTACGTTTCATTCCACAACTCTTGTTCAAACTCTAACTTTTATTGTTATAAAATACTAACAGGCTTCAATTTACATCGCCGACAAATGGCAACTTATGCATCAGCCTACTCCTCTTACCAACAACCTCCAAAGCACCAGCCACCGGCTGCAGCAGCCTCAAGTAGGCCCTCATATCCACCTTCGCAGCAGCAACAGTCGCAACAATCCTCATCCTCGACATGGATGCAGCCTCCTTACCCTGGTGCTCCCCCAATGCCTGCAGGTGTGTCCGTGAATCCTCAACAGTGGCAGTCTGGCTACTGGCAATTCAACCCTCAATACAACCGAAACCGAAATTCAAACCAGCAGCATGTTCCCTGGATTCCCAGTCATCACTGGATGCCTCAAGGTTCGAATCAGCAATCCCAGCAGCAACCTCAAAGCACGGCATCACAGCAGCAAGCAGCTCAACAGGTATCGCATAACCCGTATAAGCGAGTACCCCGCCCTCCAAGTGCAGAATACTTGGCTACTCAATTAGTGGATAACCCTTTAGGTCTCTCTGGCTTGGATGAACCAAAGTACATGCATCTCTTAACTCATTATCATCCCATCTGATCACTGATCGTCTTCTCTCTTCTACAGTAAGTATTATGACAAAACGCAAACCCCATGGGTCTGGCAGCCACGCGACTTGGAAGATGACGCCGAAGAAGACTCTTCTCCCATATCCGAATCTTCGCCCTCGAATAGTCGTAAGAACTCAGACAACCCAAAGGACGATCCAGAGCACTTTACATCTAGGCGAGAGCTCCAGACTACTTTCTCGATCAACATCGTTCGAACGCCGGATCACTATCGCCGCAACTCTGTTGGCTCTCTGGACCACTCTTCACCTTCCCGAACACCATCCCGTGGATCGCGTTCCTCAGTGGAATCAGCTCTTTCAGGTCGGATGTCCCAATTAACTACAAACAGTGGGACAGGTTCTCTCGGTTCCATCCCGAAATCTGTTAGCCCAAATCCTCTTTCTCGGCAGACCTCAATGCCTACCACCTTGTCATCTGCTTCCTCCTTCTCGATCTCACCGACGAAGCCGGACTTTTCTGGGCCAGTACTGGGAGGAGATCAGTTATCCGATGAACCTGCTAGCATTCTTTCACCTCTAATGTTCTCTCAGACACCAAAGACAGGTCCGAGTTCTCTGCGGAGTCTGCGGAACAACTACACGCATCCTTTGATACCTTCAGGACTCGACCCTATTCCGGAGTCAAGTCAGAGGAATGTTAACGGTACCCCTAGCAAGTCCAAGGACCGTCGACCAGCGCCCGTAGGCCACTCCAGCAGCATGCCTGCTATACCCAACGGACCCAGCGGATACCCATCTCATCGTGACTCCTTCGACAAAGACCGGGATCGGGAGCGCTCACGAGAAAGTAGAGATCGAGATCATCCTGGCCTTGGTTCAAGGCATACCACCGTTATAGACATCAATACTGCTTCCAATCCATATTCCAACCCTCTTCAACGTTCTTCGTCACCCAGCGCGTCATCACCACATCAATTCCCTTCTCGTTCATCTTCTCGTCAATCATCTCGTTCAAATTCTGCTCATGCATCACCTACTTATTCCTCTCATCACGCAAGCCCTCCGGTTAACTACACCTCCGAATCACGACCTTCACCACCTCAAGCCCCTCCCTCAAAGCGGAGTCCACCTGAAGCCTACCACCACCACTCCTCCTTATCCACGTCTTCAGTGAAAACAATCAGTCCAGGGTCTTATCCAAGCGGATCAAGCTCCACCCCCGGTCCCGACTCGTCCAATATTAATATGCCCAGGCTCCCCAATCCTCTACCCCCACCTCCCCAACACGCTCAAGCCAGTCGATACGCCTACGCTTCAGTCCAACGAACACCACCAGCCCACTACGACCACCGCATCAGACGAGGATTCTGGAACCGGCGCGGCGATCATCTCACACAACAAGGCTACATCGTGTACGCTCCTCCGGATAAAGCATTCCCTGCCGATTTGAGGAATTACCCTGCTCAAGACGAAGGTTATCAGGATCAAGATGGTGTCTTCACCACATATGTCAACAGACCAGAGTTGCCAGAGAGTTTACCTCGACATGGAAGGCCTGCCGATTCGCCCTACGAGACTGTGAGCAGTGATTGTCTATTACAGCATTTACACAACCTCATATTATCTTTAGTTCGTCGTTTACGACTACCGTTAAAAGGATTAGACTATGAATTCTTGTTTCATGATCTTCATCAACCGGAGGTCACCTTGTGATAGGCATGGCCTGTCTAGCTAGCTGATTCGCCCATGACGTAGAATTATGGCTACGGCATTTTCAAGCAAAACAATGGGTCAACTCATGCTCTTTATCTGAGCCCGTAGCCTTACGTCTAGAACGGCTTTCAATTTGCCTGTTATCTTGCCTCGTTTTGCTTTTTTGATTGAGTTCTCTTCTTGAAGTTTTTCTACTCAATTGTATTCGTACTCTTTCATTTATTCTTGATTGATCGCAAATAAATTTTAGTTCTTGCACTACATCTGCCTGTATCAACCCCGCATAAGCCTCTTTCTTCGGATAATGGCTGTGATCATACTTTGTATCTCGTCACTTCGGTTCCTGTCAATCGTAGTTTTAACCGAAGATTGTACATCAGTCAAAATCTCAGCCCAGCTTGTAATAAACGAGAAGAGGTTTCATTTGAGCGAGGTGAAAAATCAAATCCTTCTAATACCTGTAATTCTATGATAAAAAGCATAATACAGCATATAGGTGATTTACAACGCTCAGTTATACAGGAAGAAATACAGGTAATGATGAGAGGGGAGTTAGCATAGGTGGCATTGTGAGTGCAATGAATAGAGATAAAGATACAGGCCTGCAGGAAATGTCGACGACGATTTCGACCCAGATAAAAATTTAATACAAACTGAGATGTGGGGTAGAAAAATCGAAGTGAAGTAGAAGTAAAAACAACAAAGAAGAAAAATACGAGCATAGCATTACACACCTGAGCCACCATGCTCTGCTTGCATGTGGCCATAAATACTGTAGCCATCTTTGAAAGTCTGCATGCACACCCAACAAATATGGGTCTTGCACATCGCGCACGTCATGTGGTTGCATCCCTCGATCTTTTCGATACCCATCCTGCAGCTAGGACAGCGCTTGACGTCATTCTGACCTGCCCACTCCTTGAATAGATCATCTCCGTCATGAACT
The DNA here is from genome assembly GCA_015657495.1 of Crepidotus variabilis. Taxonomy (NCBI): domain Eukaryota; kingdom Fungi; phylum Basidiomycota; class Agaricomycetes; order Agaricales; family Crepidotaceae; genus Crepidotus; species Crepidotus variabilis. The sequence continues at coordinate 197,399 of MU157842.1, read as the reverse complement.
TCAGAGCAAGTAAGGCCTTCGTGAGCCTCTGAGTGACAATGAGTGCAGATTTGCGACAAGCACTCTGGACACTGGATGAAGATGCCCTCAGGAGTGGGGCGATATACTTGGTGGCAATCTGGCGTTGGGCAGTAAAAGAACTCCTCTGGATGTGTTTGTATATGAGATGAGAGCGACGATTCAAAGATTGCCTCGACGTCCGAAGCGGGAAGGATGGACTGAGCGATATGGAGAGGGATTGGTTCTCGGCATGGCTCGTCGATTCCGTGACAGACCAAAGGAAAGCTGGTGTTATTTTCGGCGGCCAATTTCAAATATCGCTGAAGACAAACTCGACACCACGAATGCCCGCAAGGCAGTGTTGAAGGAAAAACGACTCGGCCAAAGCAAGCAGGACAGACTTCTCCAGATCGTCGTCCAAAATTGACCTTTTGACGGCATGCATGAACTGCATTCCGTGCGGCTATGAATGCATCGGCATCACCATAGACCAAAAGTTGGTTGTTCCACATGTCTAAATGAACGTTTGACGAGCCAAGGTGAAACTCAAGTGCCTTGAATCCGTCTTCGGGGTCTTCAAGGAACTTCCTGGCAATGAAGTGCTGAATTGGCACGACGTGTTGGGTTCTTGTTCGGCGTTCTTGCACTAAAGCGACCATCTTCCTTCGAACTATTGCTCGTTGTTCAGGGAAGCCAAACAGCTTGACAGTTCTCCTCGGCAACACCGTTTCGATTGTAACCCCTGGATGATCCCTCTGCAAACTCTGCAGAAACCCAACACCGCCGGGGCGACTAAAAAATTCGTCCCAAATCGCTTTGCCCCCCTCAGTCACAGTTTCTCCGTTGATCACCCTCTCGAATTCGGCTTTTACCTTCCCCAAACCCGTGACGTCGTCTCCTGATATTCGTATGGAATGGAAGCCATTTTTCTCGACGACGCTAATCCAGTAACCGCCGTCTTCCCTTGAAAGTCTCCCTTGCAACGTCCTAATTTCTGCCTCTACTTTTTTGAACCGCAGAGGTGAGAGGGCAAACGAAATCGACTTCATCTGTCGCGCAATGATTTTCGTGCCATGCATCGATGGCGGGCGGACTCCGTCCAACATTTGAGCGGCCGATTGCGCATCTTTCGTATTCGCGAAGACTATCCAAGCTCGCATCCTTCCATTTCGATAAGGTGGAGGTTTGATATCCGTGTCCGTGATCGTGGATTTGAAGGGCATTAGAATCCGCCGAAAACCTCTAATTAAATCGTCCTCAGAACACTCTTTGAGATTAGGTCGTTCCGTAACCATCCCTTCGTGCGGCCCAAACATTCTCATCTCGTCTTGAGAAATATCGAGTGGCAAGTGCTGGAATTTGACTGTGACGTTCCCAACCGCAGGAATTCCAACATATATGCTTGCAGAGGTGATGTAATCGCGGCAGGGTTTTAACTGCGATTCACTGACGGCCAAGTCTGCGAGTGCCTTGTTCGAATAACCCATGAAAACTGTTCTGCATGGAACTTCCCACTCAAACCTAACAGATTGCCCATGGTAGACCAATCGATTGTAGTTGTTTTCATTGCCAGGTTTGACCTCGAGTGAACGACCCATGGTCTTCGAGCCATGCAGTTGAGTCAGGGCCGAAAAAGCCGAGGATGAGTTCTCGAAATGAACCTTAACAAAGGGATTGGGTACTGGACGAGGTGGCCTTCGAAGGTCAGTGACTTGTCCAAATGGTTGCAATATTTCCATGATTTGATCGTCGGACAGGTCGGCTACGCCAAAAAGGGATAGCCACGGTGACTCGAAACCGGTCGAGATCTGAGTTATCTTGAACCCTGAGGTGAAGGTCGCGCGTATGTGGTGATGGAGATTAGCAAGGTGGCTCTCGGTGATGCGCTTCACAACGGGGAGCGGCGTTGGTTTACGAACAAGATGTTCCGGTTTGGGTGGCTTCATGGGAACCTTGGACGGAATGAGTATCTTCAAAGTTGAAGAATATAAAGAGCGTACCGGATCGTTATCGTATTCCAGATCGTCATGAATATAGCGACAGCCATACCCTAAAATGCAACGGTTCCTGAGCCAAGCACGACATCTTTCGTTCGTAGGAGGACGTGTCCGAGTTGACAAAGCCGCTTGAAGTACAGGATCAGATGGGTTCGCTCTGGATGTCTGCACAGGCAATAAAGGTCGATCGGATCCTTGGGAGGTGTGATTATAAGGGAAAGTGGAGGCGAACACGCCTTTTGATATATTCGAAGGATGGTCGTTGTTTGGCGCTTTCGAGATGTGATCACTGGGAATTTTGGGGGCAGCTAGGCCTTTTGAGATATGCGAAGGACGGTACGAAGTTTGAGAGCGAGACGGAGTAAGTAGACTCAAAGATGGGATCTCGTCTTCCAGCCAGTTTTCCTTGTCAACGGTGGACGGTCGGTCGCCGATGGTGTGCCACTGTGGAGTGATTTCGTCCCATGGATTGATGGACACTGTCGTCTCGTCGCTCCTAGAAGAGCGAGCAGGATATATCCCATCTTCGCTGTCGGAGGAACTACCAGAATCGGAATGGGTCGCACTAGCCCAGCCTGTAGCCTTCATCCCAGCCATGAAATCCCAGTTCTCTACGTTTTCCCCGGTGAGAGATGGGGCCATCTGAGATAACTTTGAACGAGGTAGTTGATTTTTGCGAGGGCCAGATAGTTTTGACTGAGATGTTTCCGGTAACATAGTGGTCGTAAATGTAGGAGGCCCTTGATCACGCTCGAGTCTTGTCGGAGGGAGGTTGACCCGTATTGGCGGAGGTGAGACATCATTTTCTTCACTGGCTACCGCAATCTCACTAGCAGCAGAGAAATCTGACGATTGCCTGTCGTTCCGCATGCGCATGAACTTGACGCTGGTTTGTATCGCTTCGGTAAGATATTGGCCCCTATCTCGAGGGTGAATTCTGTGGCAGAATTTTTGATGTTTGCACCGATATCTCAGGTAGTCATAGCACACGTCGTTGAAGACTGCTCTCGTATAATATGCCTAGAAACTATTAGAGACATCAGTGAATAAGAACTTCAAACTAACTTCAATGCCGAAAGGTCTAAAGCGCCACTGATTTTCTTCCTCTTGGGCCACTACATGATAGTGCGAGGTATTTTCAACGACTTGTGGACAGTCGTCGATGCGTTCAATGATCTGCATGATAGATGAATCGTGGATACGTAATACAATGTATCTAAGAAACTTTACCTGTCCCTCGGAATAGGAGTTTTGGGGTAGAGAAAGACTTTTGGTTGCTTTCGTAGAGGGAACTATGGATTTGGGGTCAAAATCGTCATCCTAGAAAAAAGAAAGCTCAGATCTAGATTTAAACCAAGTGGTCATGAATCGCACGGGTAATTTTGTCTTTGGAGATGCACTAGATGACTCTACGGGTTGAGAGTCCTGAGGCTTGACTTTGACCTTCCTAGACTTCTTGCTGGTGGTTGCTTCCGTTGATTGCGCATGGCCTTTCCTCTCGGCAGTGTGGGACTCGAGTTTACGTGGTTGTAGTACACGCGGCTGTGATGAAGCCTGCTTCGGAAGATTTACATTAGCCATACCTTGGATGTTGAAAGCGAAAACAACATAAAGCTCGGTGCTGGGGAAAACCAACAGAGCATTCATCGTGCATCACAGCTGCTTGCGGAGTCAGTTTGTCAATTCCCGTGATGACCACATCGTGAGATTGTTGTCGGCTCTAAACGTGCTACGAGTCCGATATGTTCTTTCAACAGGGTGTAGTACATGGTATCAACATCTTTGTATCATATATACATGATCAACACTCTCGCTTCCTACAAAGGCGGTCGGGAACTCTGGACGCACGATAACGAGTGGCGCGTCGCGCTTTTCCGTTGGCTAAGTCGGATTGGTCGCCTTTAGCCACCTTTGCGAACGAATGGACACATGGGCTACATGTGGTCAGATTCAGGGTGAAAATCAAAAGGACTTTACTACCTGGGATTGCGTATTATCTTGATCAAATTTTTTGCACAAAGATCCCTTGTAGCCAACAATATCACAACACCGAGGCTCTAATCAGAATAGAATTAAGTCAACAATAGTTCCTGCATTACGGATTTAAAAAAGTACCAAAATCAGGCTAGAGGTCGTATACACAAGGCTCCAAGCTCCACTGAGAGAAGCGACGAGAAGTTGAAACCACGCAACATGTTCAAGGCCCAATAACGCGGAAGAATCTGACCGCGCATTATCAGATTATGATCTGCGACGGGTATTGCAGCTTCGTCTCACTCACCACGAATAATTAAGCCAGCAAATCTATAGGCAATATTTCTCCAAGGCCATAAATTGAGCTGTTGCTGAGCCAAAAAGCGTTCTTGTATCTCAGTCGCCGAGCGGTTAAGCGCTTCGAGGTGGTCGTTGGCAGAATCTGTCATTCTTGAAAAAGTGCTAATAATATCGACGCTCGACCGGGATATTTGGGTATGAAGCCCCTGCAGCTCATGAGCTCCTCCAAGGAGGGCTTCTAAGTCTTGTTTAACATACAGGGCTACATTAGACAGTGTTACCATGTTCTAGATAGGACGACGGGTGAGTTGGATTTAGAAACCTTTGCCAAATAACCTACGTTCTGCAGAACTCCAAATTCGCTTTCTATTTCCAGCCATCGATATCGGGTATCTGTCTTTCATTTCATGGAACGATCATGAAAACCCGAATGAGAAGAGAAAGAAGATACAGACAGCGTCTCGGCTCAATTGATCCAAGTGTATGCCGAGGTTATTGATTGATGCTTCCAGTTGGGAATCCAACAGGGAGCGGAACAACCAAACCGAATTGGTCAAACCCTCCGAATGCTAGTCAAATACGTATTCCATAATCTGAGACCGTTGGATGTGTGGAAAGTACCTTTTCCAGTAATTGGTCCAAGGCTAGCTCCATCTGCAGATATGAGTCAAGAAATTCTCTCTCATCATACACTGGGAATCTTCGTACCGAAGTATGATGGGCAGAATCAATTACCCTCTGCTCGTTCAAACTGAGATCGGCTAATTTTTTAATATGTTTAAAGGTCTGGCAATACCAGTGTCAACACGGCTAATTGCCAAAACATGAAGCATACTTCGGTAAATTCTATCCGAGCCTGTGTTAGAAGCTGATTCATCGCTAGTTGTTGCTTCTCGCAGATTTTCTCCATTCCCTGGACAAGCGCTTGTAAATCCTTGAAGAAAGTGTTGCGTCAATCTCGGGGTCGCGTATCAGAGATGGATAATTGACCTTAGAATGAACCACAAGTTCAGATAAATGTTGTTCTGTTGCTTTTTCTTTCTTTGATAGATAGCGAATGAAACTGATTTTTTCCCGAGTGATGTTGTGATAAATCTCCTTTGCCGTATCTGTCTTTCCGATCAAATTGATGTGATGATATCAAGCCATTGGGCCTCACCAACATCATGCCATCTCCGAAAAGCATAGCATAATTGGGCTGTAGGTCATTTATTAGCAAGGAACTCTCGCATATATTTCGAAAACACTCCCGAACTTCCCGAAGGTACCCTGAATAACTTGACCAGAACTGAGCACTCCGTGAGAACGCACTGTTAAGCGAGCTAAGTCGTCGAGCATATAACCGCATATATCGACCTTACTCAACGCAATCACTTTTAGTCTGACCATCTGGGATGGTAACCTCATGCATGCTTTCTCTTCCGTATGCTGCGCACTCCAACGGAACGGAATAATGTTTCGCGGTTGTGATTTCGCAAATGGTCATCATTATCGCGGCTTCATAAAATAGGATTCCATGTTTCCCAGCTGGTAAGTTCCCGGGTTGCTTATGAGAAGAAGGGATGTGTACCTTCGATGCGTAGCTGCTCGCTGATCTCCAAATCCCCGCATTGCCGGCGTAATTTTGACACTGCAGTTTTGAAGCAGTCTGGCTTTGGTGAATAAGGTTGCAGAGCCTCTATATAATTTAGTAGCAATGTCAATAGCACTGTAAAACAAAGCCTTCAATTATCATGAAGGATCACAAAAGTCCGCACCAATATTCAATAGTAACGACGAGGATTCGTCGAGTTCACGGAACAGTGCGGCATCATTATCGAAGTCAGCTTAGCACCGATTAAGTACCAAAAAGAATATTAGCTGATAAGAAGACAAAAATTATAGAAGAAGAAAATCAAAGCACCGAAAGGTAAGGCCGTCGCGATGTTTCGTGTCTCCGAGTCCGGGTGGTAAGCTCGCGACCGTCTTGGCCAGTTGAAAGAACGACATCCAGGTAGCCATAAGATCAACAGCGTCACAAAAAAACGAAAAGAGAACCAGTTGAATAGTAGTTTGGTTTTGGTGAGTTGCATATCTGGCTGGAAGTCGTGCAGAACCAACGCGGCGTTGAAAGTGAAGGAGAGGGATTTGACGCTTCCGTAGAGTTCCCGCACTTTTGATCACGATCACTGGAAATTCCCCATTCGCTCTAAAATCTTCTGGTCTCTGAAACAAAAAGATCCTGGATGACTTAGCAAGGGTAGCTGGTCTGTGAAACCACCTATTGGAGATACTTAGTGTATCAACAGCTGAAATCTGTTTTGAGATACCTGTCGTGACATGTAACGATTAAATTATGTAGCCGCTGTTCATTAAGCCAAGAGAGGATACGACATACGAGCGCTTTGACCAGAAGATATTCATCGAGGGTTCTATGAATTGGGGTTGCCCGCAAGGTCCCAAATGTCATGAAATATAAAGCAAGAGCTGCCTGCTAGCATGATGAATAGACCTCTACACATAAGTCCCTACTATACTATCTGTCAAGGTGTTCTCGTTAGGTTAAATTGCAGACCCCACTTGGTGATATCTATGCATTAGGAGTAATCACCCTTCCGTTTGAAGCAGTTGAGGTTTCATATCCATCTCTTAGACTGAGTAGTGTGTAAACCTCATAAAAGCGCCCAGAGATCAGAGGACGCCTTCTTCCGTTCTTATATGCGCCGCGGCGCTCGCAAATCAAGGTGAGCATACGAATTTATATTGTACGCAAGTATAAAAATAATATCGATACAGGTGGGAGGTAGGATGCGAGTACAGATCGGAACTAGAGACTATGCTACAGTTAGGGAGACAATCGAGACAAACATTATGTACGTAGTGGGCCCAATAAGAGGGACATGAACGAATGGTGAAATGAGTGATCGTAATGGGGAATGTAGGGTAATATGAACTCTATGGATAAGAAAGTTAGTCGTTAGAGTTCGTATAATTAAGGGCGATGTGTAAGAAGACGAATTATCGGGGAGTAAACTGGCGAATAAAAATCTAAGGCTACAGTTGATGATCAATAAATAATGAGATCAGAATACAGTTTTAAAAGGAGACCTCTAGAACACACAAACGGAGGAGGGGAACACGAACGAAGCAACAGCAGAGACCAAGTGAAAGAACACTAAGGCACGCTCAGTGACGTTCAGAATCGGGCCGACGCTTAACGACGGCGCCACTTTGAGCCTTTTTCTCCCAAAGAGCTGGAGCCTCTCCCTCTGCCCAGGTCTCCGTGATGGGATCGTGCTCGAAATCGCCGTCCTTGTATCCATATCGCATTTGCAGCAATTTCAACAAGGGGTTGCGCAGAGCAGGATCCATCCGAACGGTCTCTCCGGGAAGGTAGCTTCCAACACCGTGACGCGATAAACTTTCCTCGAAAAGGGCCTCATCGTACGTACAACCACAGTTGAGGTACCCAGGTGGAGCGTTTCGAGGGGGGTAAGCCCGACGTTCGCGGCGCGAGTCGTGCCAAGCGCAAAGAGCATTACCGGCACGATTAAGAGAACAGTAGATGCGCTTGCGGGACTCTGTGCGTGAACGCCAGGACGATTGAAAAGCGGCAGAGTTGGGCGGTGTAGGAAGACCTGATGAGGCAATAGAGGCCCGCATAGCGTCCATTGAAGTTTTTGAGTTCATCAACTCTCGTTCAAGATCCTGAACGCGGCGCCGAAGTCGTTGAACGTCGTCTTCACGAGACCCCGAAGGAGACGTTGATTGATGAGACGGATAAGTGGGAACGGGTCCGACGAAAGTCATGCCATTGTTGCCTTGCTGCGCCATGGGACCACGACCGTAAGGGTCGAAGTTCTGATGATACTCGGGAGAGCCGGGAGAGCCGGAGTCAGGGGAGTTGCGTGACGAGGAGTAATCAGCGAGCGGCATGTCTACCGTGCCGCTTATGTTGAACATGCCTCCATGTCCAGCGACACCGGGATAAGCCATTGACATTTGAGTACTCATGTGCGTTTGAGGGTTCCAAGAATTGAGGTCGTGATTTTGTGTGTTGCCAGTGTAGTGGCCACTATGTATCGACACAGGTGAATGTGATTGTCGGGAATGAGATGAGATGGCGGCATCACCCATCGCCCCAGTCAGACTTGATGAGCTCGACGAAAGCGGTCGCAGATCCGACGCTTCAGAAATATTGAGGTATTGCTCCTGGTGGAGATTAGTATCGGGACACGAAAGATGATAAGAAGAGTAACACACATTCATAAACTGCTGGGGAATGGTGTAGGCTGGTTGACCCTCGTCCGATGACTTCCGTTGCCCAGGATGCCTCCGCGAACTTGAGGAGCTCCATGGGTGGTACGATGAAGTAGACATTGGACGTGTTGTAATTCCTCGATTGGATAGAGGGTAGGGTCTTGGTCGTTTGACTCCAGCCAGGGATGATGCAGAACCTCTCCGACGCGACGTCGAGGGCAAACACGGAACGGTGTAGTGAGGAGGAGAAGGGGTGATTGGAGGGGAAATTAGAGAAAAGGTTTGATCAGCTACTTCCTCTTTAATATCCATTAACTGGGCCTGGGGAAGAATATAGTCAAAGTGAGAATCCATCATGGATTGGGCAGTGCAGGAATGCGACGCACGGGGTATCGCGCTCTTTTGAAGAATACTGCTGGGCATGTCAGCTTCGAATAGGTGATGATGTCGTGAAGGAGATGGAAAGAGCATGACAACACCTAGAATGCTCATTCCATGCGCGATGGGGGCTGTGAAGGAGGAAACAAATTGTGGTTCACAGATTCAGATTTGATGGTCGAAGATTGATGCTGAACTTTACTGGTGCGATCCTGACATGTTCGTTTCATGCCGTACACAAGTGATCAATCCGAAGCTACGTCGCTGCTACCATGCTGTGCTCTCGACCACTACCGGATCACTGGCACAAAAATAGCTTCTAGTCTTCTAAAATAACCAGTCTCTATAATCTTGGGCCAAAATGAAATTGGCTACTACGGTGTCTTCTCTTCTCCGGCTACAATTTTCTTTGAATACAGCGTAACATCTCGCCATGATCGTGCTTGAACGGATGTTGGGCTGGAGTGTGTTTGAATTAGCATACAACTTGGTAATCAGATCACGTTAAAACTACCTCAAATTTGGAGGTATCTCAACCTCCCCCGTTTCCTTATCGAGCTTCACAAATCTTGTTATTTCTAGCGCCGGCAGGTTTGGGCAACTGCAAAAGTTAGTTAGTTAATCGCCGTCAATTCATAAATTTCCAATATGCGCACAGTTTGAAAATTCGAGCTATCGGAAAACACTGGATGCTGGGCTGCCCGGACAAATCTGTTCTGACTTCACAGGTGTGTTGTATAATCTCCGTAATACGGCACTTGGCGCTATGAAACTCGTCCCCCTGGGCGTTCATGTTTCTTGAAGCACAGCAATGGTGGTCAGCATCAACAACAGACCTGGGAAAGTCTGCGCGCGCTGTCACGGTCATCAAGGCGTGAAGTGATAGAGGCCGAGTTCGTGCTTCGTTCTGGCGGGTCTCTCACCGAACCGGTTCTTCTTCGTATGGCTGCTTGAAAGCCTAAAAGATTGAAATATGCATTTACTCGTTAACCAATCGCAGATACGAAATACGGGTATGGTGTAAGCCAAGATGTTTGAGTCTGTTTGATTGAAAGGCTGTTGTGACATCTGTCGGAACGCGCCTCCTTCCACCCGTCCTCACCATTGTCCACAGCCAACATCCACCGTTCCGTCAGTATGAACGCCGCGTTCATGCAACCATCTCGTCTCGCAACGCTCAAGCAACTACAGTGTAACATCTTTCAAACCTCTTACAACCCGCAGAGCTTGCGCACAGGAGCCAAATACTTTCGCGCAAGACTTCGCGGTCCATCAATGATGGCGTACTACCCAAAAACTTTCGATATTGCACAAATAACTCGTCAATATCGTGACCTAGAAATTGTCAACGAAGATGAGGAAGAACGCTTCCAAGACGTTTTGGAGAGGAAGCGGAGAGGCAAAGGAGCACCAAAGAAAGCGAAGTCGGCTGGTAAGCATATTTCACTTTTACACCTACAATTCTTGTTGACATTCATGATTCAGCGGACAGCAGGAGGTTGGGCAAGAAGCGGTAAAATTTTATTTAGACTGGTAGTACGCTTTTCACCTGTTGAGAAAGTCTTTCCTCTGCAATTCCTGTGTTGTTCAAGCTTCTCAATGCAAGGAGTGTATACAGCACTATGCTCTTGAACATTGCTTCTCAACTACGTCGAGTCTTCAGATAATGGGATTGCCTTTCGCTCTTCATACTCAACCTAGCTCGCCAAGATATTGATAAATCTGCTATCAAATCCTTCGTCCCAACACCACAGTCCCTACACTTGGCCAACATTGGGAATGCATAGAGCCTCCCTTTCAATGCACCATTCATAACTCATACCTAACTCAGTAAACTCGTAGACTAAGGTATCCTCCACATGGCAATACCACTTCGTTCAGAATCCAATTCCTGGCTCGCCTCTTTACTGCCCTTGCTTCGAACGGCGCCAGCTACAAGCAATGTCACAGCATCCTTTAAGGCATCTTTTGTTGTATCTCTTGGTTCCCCTTCTGAACCCTCTTCATCCTTCACGGAAGCACCACCGCCTTCGTTGGGGATCTGGAACCTCTCCCAATCAACGCACAGATCTAGGTATTCAAAAATCACATTCACGATTCCTTCAAACTTTCCTGAGACAGTCTTTGAGCCATCGTCTTTGGGAAGCTCCACTTTCCAGATATCCTCCAAAGTCAGCGCGTCCCAAGCCACCAACGGAGCCCCAAGCTTGACCGGAACAACGATAGACGGGCATCCGTTTAGAAGAATATAGTTAATTACGCTCTCCCCTGGTCGAGCGCTGAGCGTCCATATCTTTCTGTGAGGTTTCAAGCCAACAACGAGTATCACCATCCGTCGTGGAAGAGGTGGGGTCGGGAGAAGGGTCAATGCCGGCTCTGGGGATGGCGTACGTGATCGACTGAACATATTGGACAGTGATGGCAACGACAATCCCTTCGTGATCGGCTGGGCAGTACTTGATGAGTTTTTGTCCACTGATTCCGTGACCTCTGCCGTTGCTGATGCGCATAATGTTATGACAGAAGCTGATTCGGCAAGGAGGGTTTCTCCGACGCGATAGTCACCTGTCTATATGTGTAAGAGTTGTCGGAGACTCTGAATCTTAGCAGACTTGCTGACCTGCTAGGAATGGTCCGTGGCAAAAGATCACATCTGGTTTCATGTTTCGGGGAATGATTGGCCTTCGGGAGCTCGCAAAGAGGTATGGAGAGAACCACCCTTTTTCTACGGCTAAATAGTCTTTGACCGCTGCAAAAAGAGATGTATCTCTGCAGCCACATCAGTGCGCGGTTCTCGGGAAGCACTCAAAACATACTTATGGATTGAACTTCGATAAAATCCGAGCGAAGCGTCGGTCATTGTATGTTTATATTTCAAGGTGATTAAGAGTATCTTCACTCCTGTTGTTTCGAGACGTTTGGAGTAAATGGGCACCAGCTTGTTGATGGGTTTGTCGATCAAGAGATCATCGGCGACTTTGGTGGTAAGGTCAAATCCTGCGTGGATACCAAGCTCAACCAGAATGGTATCGCCGAAGGTCGTGACCACAACGTCTGCAACAGGGCCCATTCTGTGTAAATATGAATAAGAATGTATCCCTACAGACAACCGGCTCAAAGCGCTAAACACGTTGAACAGAATGGACTTACACTGGTGCAGCAATAGCCGCCATCCCTCCCTGGAAACACGATGTTAGTTGATTTAAATGCTCATTAAGTTGGCACACTAACCGTTGCTGCGATGACTGTATGTACAGCGAGATCCCTGAATCTGATACACGGCAGGAAAAGCGGGGAAGAGTCACCCCACTTCAAGTTGTAGCGTTGTGAGATGATTTATTCCAATCAATCACAGGGGAAGATTTTAGATCAAGAAATAATGCGATCTCTTGGTAAGAAAACCTGTTATCGATATAGTCGATGAGTGCTCACCGGGGAAAGGCAAATAATATTCGTTCCAGCAGCACGCAGCGTCTCGTACGAAGACATGACAATGCGACCAGTCATTGACTACTAGTAATAGAATGTTAATTAACATGTTCACGACAGAAGTTTCTCTGCGTCATTCTGGAGGAAAACATGTCGTTTGAGAGAGAGACGACTTCAAACGAATCGGAAGTGATCCGTTTGATCGTGCCAAGGTCTCTTGGCAGCGACGTCACAATGGACAATTAAACGGAAAAAGACACGTACTCCTACGAGTTTCCGTACAATCCAAGGTGCATTTTTCTCTTGTTCAGTAGTCTCTGGAAGAGATGCCGGATCGATCGGTCCTAATGCAGAGACCTCTGGCATATTGGTTGATAAGTTTCAAAGAGATCGCAGTAAATTGGCAGTGAGAGATCGAGTAGTACTTCCTGTTCGTGATATTTGCACTTGCTGATGATATCAAGTAGATCAAGCATGCGCAAAGACTCAAGTTGCCGCATCACCTGCAAAATGCACCAATATTTTGGTGATCTCTCACAATCGCTGCCGAACCCCTCACCCATCCAATCCCATCACTTAGCATGTTGACGCTCAGCGTTTATTCAACTGCAGAGTTTAACACTCAACATGCAGCATATATATCAGGCGCAATACATTTTCAGATTGAGCACTTTTATCTTATCGCTAATGTTTCAGGATTAATATTGTCCTTGCAGCACAATCATTGGATCACGGTTTTTTTTTTCAAATACGATTACATCCAAGAATCGCATCCATGTCTTAAAGTTGAAGTGATAAGATGGTATCTCGCTGTCTCGCATAAGAAAAACAGTATCTCCAAAAGGGAATATAAAACACACGCTCGGCAACTGTTCCAAGTCCCCGAAAGATGTTACCAACCGCTGCAGTGATTCAAGGATTAGATCTTGCTGATCGATGCTTACTATGGGTCCAGTTTGTAAGTCATTCGGATGGTTACAATACATTTTGAAGATAGTGACTTCATGCATGACAAATTCGATAATTTTTAGGGTGGGTTGTTTCGATGTGAAGGAACACATAATGGGTTCAAAACTCGACATCGCTTCTCAGAGTATAACAAGCAAGCAATTTCCGCAGTTAGAACGTTGAAGTTCCCTTTTTCCTATCTGAGTAGCGAAGGCACGTTGAGGCCGACAGGCGATACAAGAGCCTAGTAGCGGTAGTGATTCTGAGAGAAGAATTTCGAAAAAGATTTAGAATTTTTTTTTTGAAAGCTAGACGAAACCAACTCACCGGCTTGTAAGGTCCTTTTGTGGGAATATCCAAATATTTCGATTGGGTGTCGCTAAGTGTTGTCAACTTAACATTCAGTTGAGCAAGGTGGGCCCGAGCGACCTCCTCGTCTAGTTCTTTTGGAAGCATGTGCACGCCAAGAGGGAATTTCTCAGGAGTCGTCCAAAGAGCAATTTGGGCAAGGACCTGGTTGGCAAAAGAGCAGGACATGACGAAAGAGGGATGTCCGGTCGCACATCTTCATCGTAATCAGCTTTGCAAGAAATTTATTTTGCTCATGACATACCCCAAGTTCACAAGGCGGCCTTCTGCAAGAAGAAGGATGTGACGTCCGTTAGGCATGGTGAAGCGGTCGACTTGAGGCTTAATATTTGATACAGATTTGGCATTTGCCTTGAGCCACGCGACATCGATTTCAACATCGAAGTGACCAATGCTAATAGAGTATCAGACCATTGTTGGTAATAAATATCGGTGTGACTTACTTGGAAACGATAGCATCTTCTGGCATGACGCTAAAATGAGCTCCTGTGATGATGTCCCGGTTTCCAGTTGTCGTGACGAACACATTGGCGCGTGGTGCAGCATCTTCCATGGTGGTCACTTCATAACCAGCCATAGCAGCTTGTAAGGCGTTGATTGGATCGATTTCGGTGATGAGAACACGAGCACCATAAGATTTGAGAGACTCTGCGCACTATTGTCCGTAGATCAGCGAACAAGATTCAAAAGGATTTCCACAGCGAATGACATACTCCTTTACCGACATCACCATAGCCCGCAACAACGGCTACCTTTCCAGCAAGCATGACGTCTGTAGCGCGCTTGATGCCATCAACGAGAGACTCGCGACAGCCATAATAGTTGTCGAATTTTGATTTGGTAACGGAGTCGTTGACGTTGATTGCGGGGATCTTGAGTTTACCCTCCCGGAAAGCTTTGTACAAGTGATGAACACCTGTCGTTGTCTCCTCAGAGACTCCTTTAACACCTAATCAAGAATTATGGTAAGATAATAGATCTTGGCCAACAAGGGTGATGCAGACCAGAAAGATACTGCGGGAATTTTTCGTGTACCAGATTGGTAAGATCGCCTCCATCGTCAAGAATCATGTTGAGAGCTTTTCCATCCTTGAATCCGGCAACTGTCTGTTCAATGCACCAGGTGTATTCCTCGTCAGTCTCTCCCTTCCAAGCATAAACAGGAACGCCAGTAGCTGCGATACTGTCAAATCTTTCAGTAAATCTTTCAGAACCTTTACAGAGACAAATTACGCGGCAGCGGCATGATCCTGAGTAGAGAAGATGTTCTATTATATAATAGATCAGTGTTAGAGAGTTTCCTGCCGTGTTCTAAGTGGAAATGCTCACGCAGGATGACCAGGTAACCTCAGCACCAAGTGCAGTCAGTGTCTCGATGAGGACAGCAGTTTGAATAGTCCTATATTATTGAATACGCGTCAATTACTAGAGGTGGGTTCGACGATGTTTTCGTACATATGAAGACATCCAGCAATGCGTGCACCCTTGAGAGGTTGATTGGGACCATACTATTGGTAGACGCTGTAAAAACCGTGACTGAAAGACGATTGTTATCGTAAGTACCTTCTTTCTCAAGTACATGAGCCCTGGCATCTCATTCTGCGATTGCAATGATTCAATCAGTCCTTATGATGTTGAACTAGTGTAAATGTACACACCTCGGCAATTTCAATTTCTTTTCGACCAAAGGCGGCCAAGGAGATGTCTGGAAATCAAATAAGTTCAAATTAGATACAATATCATGCTAGAGACTTGCCTGCAACTTTGAAGACCATTTTTCAACGTAGAAGTTGGGGGATAGGATGGGGTTGGAGGATAAGATGGGGATGCTGGTGGAACGTTTTTATTTGATACACACGTGATCCGAGTGAATCTAATCTCGATGATGGTTCTTGATGGATTGATTGACCCTATGAAAAGATCCGATAAGGCGGCTTCTCTAGTAGCGCTTGAGCCCGCCCAACAGGCGCTGAACCCAGTTACTTACCCAAGCCAGGTCGTTCGAAGGTTGACAAGTTTTAAGATCTTTAATGCACATTTCTTGAGTACTTTGTCAATTTTTGATACAGTTATTCAAGATAAATAGCTACATAAATTTGTCTTCTAAAATGTGCCGAAGACGTAAAATTATCTGTTGCACGCGTCCAAGCGGGATAAAGTATTCATTCCGCACCCCAAAATTATAACATGATGACTTATCGGATTAGATGTAGCGGCGATCTTTCATTCACGAATAAGCTTGACGATAAATAATACGTCAACCTAGGTTACACATGGCCTCGCGAGATGAAAACCAAAGAACCAGCTCAAAATACCTGGACGTATTGAATGCCGATAGAAAGGCACGTACAGCAAGAGGACTGCGCGTATAGGATAACATAGTATATCTACCCTCAATATATAAGTTAAGCGCACAACCTGAGCTAATTACAACAAAACTCAAAAAGTTGAAGAAGTAGACACATAACGCCGAATAAAGAACTGAAAATGGGTCCACAAAGACCTGAGAAACCCGAGTCGTGGTCGCTCAGCACATTACAGCAAGTGAGAGGATAACCAAGTGTTCTCGATGGTGTAGGCTGCGTGAAGATAGATGGACATCGCCGGATGCCAGATTGCTGCAAGTGTCATGTTCTTCGATCAGGAGATCCGCCAGACCATGTGCCAACCTCGCCCATTACAAACTCTACCTCGTCTTCTTCTTCATCGTTTTCAGCCATTTTTGAGATGCCACCAGAAGTCGGTGGAAAGCTTGTTGGATCCGCAAGAGAGGGCATGCGGTAGCCAGGTGGATATTCTTCAATACCGTTTCCAGGCATCCCAGCCAAGCCAACCATTCCATCGTAGTATGGCGTCAAATTTTGATAAGAATACGGTAATGGCTGCTCTTCCACGTTGCTCGGCTTAGCATCCGGGAGAACATATTGCTCCCAACCACCCATCCGAACCATATTGCCTCGCACTTGCACAATACTAGAGAGGGTCAGAACATCTTTTACAAGTTGAACATCCATAGTCAGCTGGGTGACGCGATTGAACGAGGCGATCAATGGGATTGGGATCCAACCTCGTTCATCCATCTAGAGGAAGGAGGGAGCATCAATTTCCACCGGAACTATCAACTAGGAGAGGCACACGTACATTCTGCCGAAGATAAAAGTCTTGGGCCAGATTTTGGGGGCTGAGGTAATACTCCAGCTGCCCAAGGAGATAATACCTTGTCGAGTCCAAAGGGAAGGAGATGGTCGACATAGGCACTGGCACGGGAGGTTTCAAATGAGGTGGCTGAGGTGGGCGCTGTGTAGCTCCAGGGACACTTAGCAACACAACTGGCAGAGGTGGTGAAAGCACATCGGCATGTCCTATTGACGATGAATGTCCCATCTGTGGCGGTGCTGGATACGTTGAAGGCATATATTGATTATGCCTTGTATATTGAGGCTGCGGTGAAAGATAATAAGGGTGAGGCGCAGGCATTCCCGGAGGTGTAGCTGATCCGTCCAAAGGTAACGATTGGAAATGAGAAGGAGGCGTTCCACCAAACCCTGATGGTGTTCTCGCGCTGGGAGGCCCAGAGCCTCTCGGAGCGCCATAGCTTCCTCTACCACTGTAACCTCTCGAAAAACCATTTATTCCACGTCCACGACGTCCTCCGCCGTAAGGACCGCCCCGTTCACCTCCATATCCTCTTCCACGACCAAACTCACTTCTCCGTCCTCTTCCATACTGATAGTCGCCGCCTCTTGTATGTGGCTGATCCCGAATTCTCTCTGATGGCCCATTCCCAATGCCATTGACCCTAGTATCCCCATTTTGCGGCGGTATTTGAGCTTCATCAACCTCATCTCCACTGCTCAGAGCCTCGCTAAACGCATTACCATCTCTCCCAAATCCATACCCAAAGTTTCTAACCTCTAAATCGGGATCAGGAGATGACGGAGTTGGCATCGAAGGGCTGATCGAGTTTGTAGGAAGTTCAAGGTTCGATTGTGAAGCATGACGCGAGTGACCCGGCGGTTGAGGAGATTGATTTGGCGGTGAAGGTAAATTATGATTGGGATGCGTTTGAGCATGAAGCGATAGATGTGAAGGTGCCCCGACAAACGATGTGCTTCCTCTCAGATCAAGTCCAG
Organism: Crepidotus variabilis; assembly: GCA_015657495.1. NCBI lineage: Eukaryota > Fungi > Basidiomycota > Agaricomycetes > Agaricales > Crepidotaceae > Crepidotus > Crepidotus variabilis. The sequence goes on along the minus strand of MU157842.1, from coordinate 179,632 downwards.
ACATTGATGAAACTGCAACAGGAATAGCAGGCATCGTCACAGAAGTCTGTAGCGGACCAGCTTGATCGGCTTGCTGCTGTACTCCCTTGTCTTTTTCTTCGACGGCCACATCATCAACTGTAGGTAGTAATGTATTGCCTTGATCAGGCGGGGTGCTACTTGCCGTTCCAAATTTCCATTTCAAGTCTGATGATGTGCTGACACTAGGAGTTATTTGCGATGGCGTCTCGACAGGTGCTGCTCCTGAATGCGCTCCTCCAGGCGAACCGACGGCCGCTTGCCTTGTCCTCGACCTCAGCCTCGCAGTTTCGTTGGAATCAACTCCAATCGCGAATGAAGCAAAGGCACGGTCAAGGGAGCCCTTGTCTTCTTCATTTCCTTGATAGACATCGCCCGTTGAAGCACCAGTAGCGTCTTGAGGCTTCATGTCAGAAAGTACGGGACTCAACGGTAAACTCGGCTGAATACTGCCAAACACCATCTTTTCTTTGACTCCACTATCCATACTTCGACTCGACGAAATTTGTCCAGTTGTAGAAACGTCATTCGAAACAGGTGGTGTCCGCGTTGGCGAAATACCGTTTGAAGGCAAGCGCGACTGAAGGTCAATCACACCCAGGCCACCAAATTGATGCTGCGGCTGGTGAAGCGTTGGAAGATGGGCAAGGGGATGCGGAGGAAGGTGGTGCATATGCGGAGGTGGATAGGATGGGCTATGAGAGCCCGAAAGTGGTTGATTACGTCCATGAACTGGCCAAGGCCTGTATTGAGCGGGGCCAAATGACGGTCCAGCAGCTGGATATTCATATGGATTGAACATCGGGTACGGTGAGTACCCTTGAGGCGGTAACGGAGGATACATTGTCGAAGGAGACATAGATTGTGAATGAGGAAGAGAATGAGGAGAGTTGTGGCCACTGCCATGTGGATAGAATATCGGTGCAGCTGCATGGAATGGCGGTGACCGATGTGAAAGATGTGCGGGTAATGGTTGAGACTGAGAGGCTTGTATTGGAAGGATAGGATGATGATGCACCAAAGAGGGCGACGCTCTCTGCGAATTCACTGCTGAATTTGACGCAGATAAAGAGATATTTGGTACGGAGGCGCTTTCTCCTACTAAAAGCGGCGAAAGGCGGGCGGAAGAGATGGGATCAGGTGTCCTTGGTAGTGAGCTATTTGAAGCAGGCTCGCCTGGTGGTAACCTCCTTCCACGAGGAACCTTGGGACTCGATTGAAGACTCCCAGAACGACTCTGGACACGTGAATGAGAAACCGATTGGGCGGCCGAAGTATGCCCGGAGTGTGGTCTCGAAGAACTGTTGGCGTTTGGAGTGCTGGATGAAGGATGAAGTGTCTGACGAGCCGCTTTGTTGCGAGACTGGGATCTGCTGGCCCGTGACGCAGCGTCTGCCGATGCCTGCAGCTCTTCCTTGGGCACAGGGATCCATTTCCTCTCAGCTAAACGAGATATAAGAATAGAAGATTAGAACAAAAGGTTGATGCAGTTAGCAAACGGCATAGATACGAACTCTTTTTCGGTGTGGTCACAACACCATTCTGGGGCCTATCCGGTGATGATTGACCATCCGTGTAGTTTAATTGACTCGCCGAAGATGATGATGCTTGGAGAGATTTGCCGACTTCAGGCCAATCATTGGGATCCGGAAGATTGGGTGATGCCTTTGGCGAGGCTTTACGCAGATACGGAGGGACTTTGACAGTGAATGGATCGGCCCTGTCCACCTCGACGCTAGTCGCCGCATTGTTCTTCTTCGATTTTCCCGCACTGACACCATTCGCAGCAGGAACGGAAGGCGGACGCTTGGAGGTTGGAACGGCAGATGATGAGGCTTGGTTGGGGCTCGGGGTAATGCCAGCAGCGGGGGTGGCAATGTGTTGTGGCAGGGGATTGGGCTTCTGGACTACTGATGAAGCACGGGCGGCGGCCATCTTTTCTATCCTTTGATTCCAAAAATTAACTTGGGGTTTCGGGGGTGCTGAAGGGCCAGGGTCTAAGGCGTTGGGGGCATGCTTGACGGCAGCGTCAGGTGAGGATTCGGCGGGGCCGGTAGAGGGTGTCGTCGTTGACTCATTTGAGGCGACAACCGAAGAGACGGGGGCGACGGGGGAAGAAGAACGCGTGGTCTGATTTAGAGTTTCATCGACGCTGGTTGCGGACGATGATATGGGTGCAGACGAAGCAGCTGAGGTTGAGGTCGATGGGTCTGATTGTGGTGGAGGTGGAGGTGGATGCAGCTGCGCAACTCTAGTCGGTGGAGGCAGAACTTCGATGGCAGATTTTATTCCCTGGGCTTTCTTTGCCCGCTCTGCATACGAAAGCATTGGCGGTGGTTTTACAGGAGGAGACGTCGGTGCAACCATATTGTTGGTGCTAATTAGACGCTCCGTCGCGTCGTTCTTTGTGGCAGCAGCAAGTAAAAGAAACAACTGATGAGCGCAAGATACAGCTAGACACGCTCTGAAGAGCTTTCACAGACAAAAAAACCAAAACTTGGTTTCGAGATGGATGTTGACGAGATGAAAGATGGATTTTACAAGTCAAAAATCCGACGAGTCTCAATATTCGAATGTTCCCACGTTACTCATGCTCATTACAGCCGTTTCACAAATTCTTGCGCCATCAATTTTTTCGTGTTCCGAAAATAGAGATAATTCACAAAAATCAAGGAAAGAGAAAAAAATGCTAGTGCTTTATTTTCGCTCTGTTCCGGTACTTTCGACTCACAAGAATCAGTGCTGGTGTAACTGCTTGAAAGGTCTATAAGAAATTTTGAGCCGAC
>MU157842.1:107141-175858 GCA_015657495.1 Crepidotus variabilis | reverse complement strand
CAGGTATTTTTTTCTTTTTCTTTGATTTTTGTGAATTATCTCTATTTTCGGAACACGAAAAAAATGATGGCGCAAGAATTTGTGAAACGGCTGTAGCAACCTCCTCTGCCTGTGCATCTTCCTCCCTCAAAATCCTCCGGGCCTCTTCCAAAGCTTTCCCCAATAAATTTAGTCCCCATCTCTCCTTCTGGTTGAGTGCATTTTTTTCTCCGAATCCAACACCCCATATCCTGTCTCTTGGACTTGCCTCCACTATCGTTTTGTTGCCTGTCGCCAATAGATTATCTTTCAACTCTTTGTTTTGTCGAAACTTGTGCAAGCTCCCCTCTAAAACAATCCTGTCCCGCGCTTTTACCCATTTATCTTCGTTGAAGTCCGATACCTTTCTCCCCAGTCCTTTTACCTCCGTCATACTACTCTGATTGACTTCCTTGATGCTCAGTATTTCTTGTGCGACGGCTGCATCTTTAAAAAGTAGTGACTTCTGCACCATCATCCAATGCTCGGCGGTCAGAAATTCCACTTCTTCCTGTTCTTTTCCCTCTTCGAACCTGATCTTCGCTTTAAACGGAGAGTAATACCACTGCGATCCCCACCCACTTGGTTACATGATCTTCTCAGTCGTGTTGCCAAATTATGATATGGCGGAAATAGACTGACTGTACTTCATTGATCTTCCAAAAGAAAACATAATCATCTCTACTCAACATGACGTGCCTGAAACTTCGGTGGTGGTGGTGGTAAGTGCGGAAAAGAGAATACAAGATCAGCGGCCGTTTGCTTGGGTTTATGACCATAGCATTTAGCCACACGCTGAGTCACTTGGCATTTTATGACCTGACTCACAGTCCTCTGCGGCGCTTTGATAGGCACCGCTTTTTACTGTCGTTGACTTGTGTCCTCAAAGGAATTGCACGATGCTACTACAAGGGGAAATCAAACTTTGGCCATGAACACAGGGTACATGTGTACTTCCAAAGCCAAAAGCTGACGCATGCTGGAGCGCTGATGCAGCGAACATGAAGTTCATTTGGATCGACAACCAAGCGGACTTCAAATTCATCAATGGGATGCTGCGTTGCGCCAAGAACCTATTTTATGACCTTTTAATATGACATACAGCCGATGCATCGAAATCGCCAAGCCTTAACTAGCTTTCTAATTGTAGATGCACAGTCGCGGAAGTCTGGCTGATACTGCGATCGTTCATCCAGAATATACATTTGCCGCAGATAATCAAAGTTAAAGAAGTCCCAAACCACTACTTACTTACAGCCGCTTCCTTCAATAAACTTATCTAGCGATGCAAGAGGACAAAGATAACGCTGCACAGCTGCACCACGCGTTCCTGCCACATTGTACACACACGTGACATGCAAATGACGTCTGTCGAAAACGCTGCGGGCTGCGCTTCCCTTTCTTCTCTCCACTCATATACTCGTGGAACACAGTCAACCACAGATTCTCTGTTAAACACCGACTTTACGACTAGGACTCAACAAAACAAAATGGTTAAAGCTTCAGACGTTCTTCTCATCCTCGTACGTCGTCGTTCTAGCAAACTGAACGCTCAAGAAATCTAATGACCACGTTCTGATTTCTAGGTTGCCATCCTTTTCCCCCCTGCAGCAGCAGGCTTTATTACAGGATGCAGTTGTGACTTATTGATTAACATCCTTCTGACAGTGTACGTCTCTCATATCTACGCACTACCGCCCATCAACTTGAAACAGCTGACCGTTGATCTCCTCAATAGCCTTGGATACCTCCCAGGACACATCCACGCCTTTTGGCTCATTTACAAGAAGATGCAAGCGGAGGAGCGTTACGGACATGGCGGCTTCGTTTGTACGTACCTCTTTTGCCAAAGGTGCTTGTTACTCGGTTCAACTTTGACTGACATCATCGATTACAGATGTTGGCAATGGTACTTATGAGCCCCTCTACGATAACCAAGCTCCTCAACAACAACCTTACTACGGTGCCACTGGTCACCAATGATCATACCCATTGTGAAGAGTGCATGAGGTCATACAATCTTTCACGGACTGTTGGCGGGATGACAGGCATAAATATTTTCTTCTCAGACTGTTTTCTTTTCTAAATTGTACGAATCGTATTGAAATCGAACATACTTTAGCCTAGCACTCAGGTGTGGCTCATCATTGAGTCGTGGATCAGAAGAAATGACATGAAAATTAGTCCTGACCGCTCTAAGCACCCCATGGAAGGTAACATGGCTCAGGCAGCTTAGGAGAACTTCATCGGGAAGGTTCTCAACGACCCCTCAATTCTCTATTACCTCCATAGTTGGGTAATCGTCAAGCTCGATCTAGGTAAACAGTCAAACTTGACGTCGCTTCGGGACACATTGGTATCATATTTATGGTTCAAGTTGTCTTATGTCGATGTGGGCCAACTGTCTTCGACCTTTGCGATTTTATTCAGATACTGACACTGTTACTTCAAACTTAGCTCTATCCTACGGGACCTTCACGAGCCAGTCTATAATCATAACGGCGAATTTCTCATGCAAGATACACCATCCCATGTGCTCCTTGATGGAACTTTTTATCGCCTTTCCGGGTTGTATCGACATCCAACGTTTTGATGACCTTCATTTTGACTAGATCCACTACTGTTACTGTCCCTCCAAAAACATTCGCTGCAAATCCAATCTTGCCATCTGGCGAGGACAGTAGACTGAGTGGGAACAATCCAGATTCGACTTCACCAACCCGCTCGAAAGTCACCTCATCGAGAATTTCCAATCGCCCGGCCTGCGCTTTGAGTGCCGTAGGGTCTGCGCCCTTCTCGAAACCATACTTCGCTGCTATGATAGCTCCTCGCGAGGTTACATGCAGCGCCGATACTCCTAAATCCGTCTTTATGGACCGTACGATCTTGTCCGTCGCTGTGTCGATCACCTCTATGGTTGGCTGAATCTCTAGACCCATGGGTTGGATGCTCGGAGTAGGTATGAAGGCGAATTTGCCATCTCTCGAGACTGTGCCTTGGTTACTCCCGGTCACCTTGACTTTGGTGAGTAGGACATCTTTCTCGAGATCCAAGACGGACACGAAGGGACTCGTCATATTGCTCATGTACGCCTTCTTTCCGTCAGGCGTGATCGTAAGCCAATGTGCACGACCATCGCTTGGGATGCTCTTGACGACTTTGTGGGCGTCAAGAGAAATACCGATGAGACCTCCGCCATTTTCAAATCCGGTTTCGACAGTCGCATAAAGTAAGCGAGTGTTGAGGTCGATACAGATACCATGAGGACCGCCGAAAGGCCTGATGTCGATGCTCTTCACCAATTTCTTCGCCTCGACGTCGACAACGCTGACTTCGTGGCAAATGTCACCGTGCGCAAAGTAATGGCCGTGTCGGTAAGTGTGGCTGATGTATAACAGATTCTTTTTGGTGTCGTGAGCGAGATCGTGGGGCTCGGCAGGTAAGCTTGTTATTTGAGCAGTGCGTAAACCAGTGGCGAGATCGAAAAAGCTGAGGGATTCGCCACTTTGGCTAACAATGGCTAGACTTGCTGCTGTCATCTTTATCGATGAATGTGCTCGAGATGATTTTACACTCTGGGTTTCGGCTCTCTTTTGTACTAGATCCACAAGCGCGCTGACATGATCGTGGCTCCGAGGTACAGGAGTACATAAATTGGAGCCACTCATTGCCAAAGCTGACGCGTCGTGCCGGTACCTCTTCCAGAGCTTCTTTTCAAATAATTGGCAAATCCGCAGTAATGACCGACTGCGGTGACCAAATGGTCCTCTTCACCCGGCTCTTCATTGAGGCCCCGCAATGCGTTGACACTGAGGGTAGTCACAGGTATGAGTTGGCTTCAAAATGACAAAAGCCGCTGACAGAGAAGTGCCGCACCCTGCCGAATGATGATTTTGATTTCGGATCAGTTCAGGGTTAATGAGCCAACTTGGTTGGTCCATTTCGTTGTCCGAGCTGTCAAAATCCCGAAAGACCCTGTTGTTTCCTAACATTGTCATCTTGGCTATGTTCTACTCTTGAGATATGCCACTATCTCTTTCCAAAAAGCTGCCTTTTGCTTGTACCCTTGCATCCCTTCTTTACCTCCTATTTTACACGGCCTCCAACCTTTCGGCTTCATCGTCAGAGTCTTTCCCAACATCAACAGAAGACCCATTTGGGGGATACAGGTTTTTTCCGGAAGATGTTGTACCCAACTTCAAAGCTCCTAATGAAAAAAGTCGAAATTATCATGAGTGGAATGACCAAACACTCAGAGAATTGCATATGTGTTTAGAGCGCAATGATTGCGGCCCAAATCAAAGAAAAGTCGCGTTGTTGGCGGCGCACTGGTTCGAAGAGGCAATTGTGAGAGGCTGGAGAGGTGGAGAAGGCGTTTGGTGCGATATTCTTTGATCCTATCACTGAAGAAGGCTGATTTATATCACGATAGGAGTCTCTCTATGGTGGGTGCTGTCCCAAACCAACGTTCCAGGGTTGGCCAGCTCAATGTATATTGATAGTACAAACATCTTAGAGCTATGGGATACACTACGCTGTTTGCGAATAGCTTTGGTACGCCCTTATAATTCAGAGTATGCCACTTTTACTCATATATGGTGGTGAAAACAGAAGAAGCTCTTGCGCAATATCGGATGTTCCCTGATCTGGTCCAGGTGCGTATGAGCTCTTCGTGTCACAAGGGTGTCGTTTATCAGGTTCTTTGCCTCATTGTAGGTCGTCGTTCGCAATAGAGCTGGTGAATGCCATGCCGATTCCAAGTGTGTGAAAGGTCCTTCCAATCCCGATGGCATACCAGCTTGGAAGATTTTCGATTTTGAGTATTTTCCTAACCCAGAGGGGGGTCATTACCATGCAAGCCTAATGAAAGGTAAATGGATATTATCTGCCAATCCAGATAAGACAAACGATACGCCGCTACAGTATATCGGGTATGTTGACGGATTCTTTATGAAGCGCTATCTAACCGGCCTATGTTCCCAGATTCTCCATGGAAGACGAATGCCTGCAACGTCCTGCTAAGCCGCTCGCAGAACGCTCTCACCGCATTTGGGTCCTCATGAAACAGCTTACTTATGTCTACGACGGTCGATTTGCCTGGAATCGCTCCTTTTTCTCAACTGCATCTTCCACAGATCCTTCATCGCCAATCCACGGTGTTCCATTTACCGGCGCTTGGATCGTAGACCAGCATTACCAATGGAAACCTGAACTACAGGGTATTATGGAGGATATTGAGGACCGAGAACACGGCGTTGTCAACCTACTCTCTCGTAATGACGCGCTCGCACAAAATAAGCAAGACGGAGAGGGAAAGAAGGGTAGAATGGGACCTGATGAATGGGAAAGGGAAGTGGGCAACAGTAAAGTGATGATTGGAGTGGGTAACCCTTGGATGAGTCCTAGCCCTTATCACGCACTCTGTTTAGGTGTCCCATTCTTGAATCCAGTAGGTTTTACTTACATCCAATATATCATCATGTTATTGATTGCCTTTTCTGCAGATCTTGAACTGGGATCCTCGCGATAAATGGAATAAAGCAAAGTGGCACACTCAACATCCTTCATTAAATCGCTACGATCCTCCGTGAGTTTCCTCTCCAGTCTTCTATTACGATGGCTGCTCAATAACGTCGTTAGCTTTGTCTATCATGTCCACAAATCTGACTATCCAGGCTTTGTTAACGCCATACACTCCGCCATAAATACCGAAATACCAAGTTTCATACCTCGGCATATGACTGAGGTCGCTGTTCGTAATCGCGTCCGCCATCTAATGGAGCATGATTGGAAAGAAGAAGCTAAGAAAGTGTTGCTAGAGAGGTTAGGGGACGGATATGGTTATGTAAGTTACATAGTGAGATTACCTGACCACAAGCGCTGATTTTGCATTATTAGACATTCGAACTTTAACTGCAGGATGTTCCTCCCATTATAGATCTACTCGTACCATTGGGACAAAAAAATTCTGTTTTTTTTTGGTTACCTATCGGGTTTTATTTCTGTATATCTGTCATCTGCATTTGTTGTAATGGCTGCTGGTGTAGGCTCAGGAAAATCCAGCACAGGACTTTCCGAATCGATGAGCAAACCAGTAAAAACGCCTCCGCAACTCGACATTACATCAGTGTTCACAGCATCAATTTAGAATCCCGCGCCCAAAGTTCGAAACTTGAATGGAATTTTCGAAGCTTGTTTCTGATATTCCCTGTGTCTCGCTTATCTCTGTGGCTTCCGCATACACTTTAACAAGAAAACGTAGCATTCTCCGTCAACGAGAACGCTGCTTTCTCATTAAGAATTATACTGTCAGACCCAAGAACAAATGCACTTTGCTTTCGAAACGTCAAGACTTTTCAACGCTTGTTTGAACTTTGAATACAATAATATAAGGGGTATGACCGACGGATTTACAGAGAGCGTTCAAAATAGTATGTAAGTTGGTATTAGAATATATGGTATACATGGCAATCAATGCGAGATGTTTTCCTTGAGCAGCCTGCATGATAGTCCAACGCCGAGTTTCCGATCCAGTGGTATTGTCAACGCTGTCTACAGTAGTTTGGTATCAGTGAGAATTTTGACCAAAACAGTATCCTTTACTGAAGAAGGTTGATGTCATAGTCAGCATCGTCGACATATCGGAGCATAAATCATTTGATCACTTACTTCTGCCAATGATAGAAGCCGTGGCTTTCGTGTCCTATAATAGTAAGGTTTAGCGCCTCATAATTTAAACTCAGATATGTTTCAAGGGGAAGGAAGACAGGAAGGCATGCACTGAGAAGAAACGAAGACAAAATGCAAAAGGAGCAGGAAAGCACTGTGAATATGGAAAGTGGGGCTTACCACGGCGCATGTCAGATGGGGGTGAATTTTCCTCTTCTTCGGCGAATATTGCTGATGTAGAGATACGAACACCTCAAGTAAATCTGTTAAAAAATCATTCAAACGATCAGCTTGATGATACGAAGCGCATGCTGAGCTAGCAAGATAGAAGCGGCACTTACATTTCGCAACCGGCTTAGTCTCATTTTTTCCTGTGTACGAAGTAACGAAGGACGAGAACTGAATTCCAGAAGAAAGTTTTGTTTCCAAGATGTCCAGCTTGTTAAGGAACAAGATGAATTCTACGTCTGCTAGTAGTTTGTTACTGCAGATCGCTTGCCAAATTCGCAGGGAATCCGTCTACCCAACAATACAATTAGAACTTTGTGTGACAGACGCCGTCTCTTATACGTACCAGCCTGTTGATGCTCTCGTCTTCAGCGAGGACCTGATTGAACCCGGACATCGGAGCCATAAAGATGACAGCATTCACTATTGTGTGAGGAGGACGTAAGTGACCAACATGGGGGCCTGATGACGGCAGGTCTGTCGAGAAAATCACACTCACCATCGTCAAAAAATTGGGCCCAAACAGCTGAAAATTGCAGAGATACGGATTTGTTAGCATAACGATTAATAGCAATAAAGTGCGGAAAAGCTCGTGTAAAGCGGTTCGAAAGCATGTATGATTCAGATATCGAAGTTTGAGTCGACTTACCCCTTTGGCTGCGACTCCCGCCAACATCGTAGATGGTCCACTCCTTGGAGCTATCAGGACCACTTTCCACAACAATTGTATGCTCCTCTGGTCCAAATGTCGTCACCCGTGCCTTGAGAATGTCATCTGAATGGTATAGAACGTTAGTTTTCGATGGACCTCGGTAATTTAACCAGGTCTGCTTGCGCACCTGGTTGAGGAACATACGCTTCGTGAGCGATACGTTTGATTTGATCCAGGAAACTGTTGAAATCAAACGATCAGTGACAGTATATTGAAAAAGGAGATAACACACAATCCTGGTTGTTCATCCAACCTAATCTCCGCCTGCTTCAGTAACATCTGAACCGACTGGTCTTTCCAAAGAGCAACCATATCATTTGTCAGAGTTGTCAATATCCGCGTCGCTTGATCCCCTTCGTTGGCTTCAAAGGGAGACTGCCCTCGACCCATCATCGAGGTGAAGTTCACTTTCCAACCTCCATTTGAAGGAAATGCAATTTCTTGAGGGAGTTTTTGAGGCTCCTTTTGGGAGTCCGGTAGTGAGTACACTGATACGTCGTCTTCATCCACGGAGTCTCTTTTTGATCTGCCTTTTCTTGCGGGTACCATGCGACCCGACAAGAGAGAGATAAGTTTCTCTTCTACTTGGCGAAGAGGTGCGAGACGAATGCAAAGCTTGCGTAGTTCAGGATTGAGTTGAGAGGAGTTGGACGGACGCCGGGCCTTGTCTTCACGAGGCGGAGGCAAGCGAGACGAGGAGACAAAACTAATGACGAAGTTTATAGACCGAACTAGATTGAGGTGGATGACGGGACGCCAAAGCTCGGCCTACATTTCACTGAGTATATGGATCGATGAATACAACACTTGAAATTAAAAAAACACACCTCTTTCTGGAAGGCTTTGGGCGCGAAATATAGCTGGAAATTTTTGAGAACAGTGGATTTCCCCGACTCTGCTTGCCCTATGAGAAATGGTGTCAAATGGGCCAACTTCGATTGGCGGGTTATATACCAAGAAGGAGGATTTTGCCTCCGTTTTTTTTGAGTCGTTGGGTGCGTTCTTGCTCCAACTGTTTGTCGATCATCTCACTAACCTTTCGAGCCTCTGCCTCTGCCTTTAACCTGTTTTTCTTCTCCTCAGGAGTCTCACTCTCGTCCAGCGCTGGGGGCCACTCTGGAGCCTGAGGTGCTCTTCTCTTCACAGTCATGGATAGCTTGTAAAAGCAGGGTGTGGAATTTTGAGGAAGAGAGCGTTATTTGACTGGAGAGCAGTCTTATGACCATTCAATAACGCAGGAAATCGGCGTCATAAGGCAGATCTCTGCTACTTATAAGTTGCGCCGATGTGAACATGGGGACGGTGGAATGATTCCAATCAAGTTCGATCAAAGCTGCGTAAAAGTCTCCCAAAAGGGAATACTTCTCTCGATAGGCCTCCATAGCGACTCATCAAGCGGAGCCAGCGAACTTAGTCGCCGAAGGTGAATTCAGTGCGGAGAAGAGTATTCCCCTGTAGGGTGGTCCTGTCAAGGCTTAAGCCCTCAAAACCGGCTTGCTGGTCCGGACTCTACTTTGATTGATGGCGGCAGGGCAGAGATGCCGCAGGATTTTCAGGAAACTGCTTTTTAAAGTCCCCGATTCATCAGGTGTAATCGCATCCCTGAAACTCCGAGTTGGAGGCCAGGCGATGTCAATGTGTTTTCTCAAGGGAGAGTTATCACAACTTCAACAGCCTCGCTTCCAGGACTATCATGCTTACAACGCTCAGCGCTCTATGTTCTGAAGTGTAAAGCGGCTTTTCAATCTTCCGAGAAGCAAGGCAACTTGGAGTATCTGGAATGCCTTGCAATCTCACGCTGATCTTATCGGGACGGTAGAAAGATGGAATGCGTCTCGAGTGCTCTGAATTGGATTTTCTCGGTCTCGGGTTAGTTTCCGTCATTTGACTCCGTTTGACTTGGGGGATCTTGATTATGGAGCATTCCACGCCCATGCTGCATAGAAGCTTGACACCCAGTGCTTCTTTGTCAGACGGGTGGGTTACATGAGAATGAGGCCACCAAGATAGCAGTCAGCGCTAGTGAATTGGAGACATCTAATCGGTAATTGTGTTGCTGAACTACATTGTTGATAGAATCATGTACAGAACTATAGAGCGTGTTGGGGCATTTCGAAACCAGATCCACTGGCGTATGAAGCTCTGGAAATCACGGTAGCGTCATGGCGTCAAAGTACCTTTGCTTATCCTTGTAGTTCCCGTTAGTTCCATCCGGGCGCAATGGGCTGTACAGCCCCGCAATGTAGTCTTCAGGATGAGAAACATGAGTTTAGCGCCACCGACGTAATGTGAAGGCGCGCACGACTTATTACGATAAATTTACTCAGGTTTCCGAGCTGGGCAGAACGGGTACGGTTTCAAAGAATCGCTTTTGGTTGCTTCTCTCCATTGGAAGCGGAGACCACCTTTTACGCCGTTAACGTTTGAAATAGTATTCTGCCCGTTTTGATATTGGATGGTATAACAACTTTGTACTACAGCTATACCAGTCTCTTTATTTTATATCTGACTTTCGCACCCAAACCTCTCGTGGAGACGGCCATACAGACGACAGCTATAACAAATTGATGACATTCGAAATTTCAGAGGTCCTCTAGAAAAACGCAAGGAAAAGACACTTATCTGGTTTTATCAAGCAGCTTGTCGACAATATCCATAAATAGCAATTGTTTCCTAATTAGCAACGTACTTCTGACCAGACTCTGCTTTGCAATAAATTCAGATAACGCAGTATAATTGAAACCTACCACTCTGGAGACTGGTTCTGCTATATATGAGATTAATTCAGAGTGCAGATATTAAGAAAAGTAATAGAGTTGTTAAGTTATTTAACTCCGAGTCAACTAGGTCAAATGAGAGCAACTCTATGTGCACATCGAATAATCTAGAAGCCTACATAAACTGAATTCGAGGCTTTAGGTCTCACTCTATACGAATCGGGATGTCAGTGCCGAAGGGATATTACATACAACAATAGGCGCCGTAGGTAGACATTGGTGTAGACATCCTAATGAGGCACGATCGAATGTCACATCAGAAGATATTTTATGAGCATCACAGAAAATCAAGTATAATAACAGAAGCCCAGCCTATTTGAACGTTTCGATGGAGTAACATCTGAAATTGACTGAGAGTTGTTGATAAACCTGTTGCGAAAGTGTGCATTGAAGTGTGGCCAGTTACCCTGAGGCTGCCTTCACGTTGACAGTTGAAGTAACCTACAACTTCTGGTCTCAAAGATCACAATCGTAGTTAATACAAGTTCATGCAACATCTTGAGACGTGAATCTCTTGCTGGCCCGAGTGTCAGGCAAAGTGTGAGTGGTGTTGGTTCAAGAGCGCGTGGATTTGCTCGTCACAAAATTGTCACACTATTTTTACCTTGCCTCTGCCACCTATTTTGATCACCACGGCCAGCCATGTCGCCAGAGAGTACAGCAACGCAGAATGGGTCTATCTGGCAGTCAATGAAGCCTTGGATTCCAATGTTGTCGCTTTCAGTCCGAGAAATTACATCTGTATCTGCTACATTTATCCTTTCGGCCAAGCTAAACGAGTCAGACCCGTCCTTGGCATCGCTCGGCCTTGAGGCAGCTGCGTCGGACAATGCTGAGGAAAACCCATCGGAGCAAAAGGAGGAAACTGAGCGTGTTGCGATAGGGAGTCACGGAAAGAAACAATCTTCAGTCATCGCAGACACTCTCGCTAAAGGTCTTTCAGTCAATGTGAACGGTGCCGCATGGCCTCGGGCAGTCATCAGGATAGACGACCAGCTAGATGAGGCGGTCATCATAATTTTCGCGCTCATGCCTGGCAGACAGTACGACATAGAGCTGGGCCTTCCTCATCCAGGTCAATCTTCCACGACATTACGACGACGGGTGACTACAGAAGGTATGTATTTACGACAAACTTTTTTTGTGAACCTACATTGAAGTTTGTGGTCTGTGGTCTGTAGACCACTCAGAAAATGACACCGCCGAAGCGAGCACCGATCCAGAGTCCCCAACTCACGACACTCATTCGGCATCAGCATCATCGACATCTGAGCCTCAGTCAACACCCTCCACTTCACCAGCTAGAACAGCGCCCGGAACACCTCCATCTTCCACGGTACCAGTTCCACAGTTAACGCTCGAAGATCGGCTCAATCAGCTTCAGCACAGCTTGTCTTTGGTCAACGCTGAACGTGAAACTCTGTTATCGTCCCTGAAATCGGCTAGACGAGATGCGCAGAAGGCTGAATCAGCTCTTCGGGCTGAGATCGAAACCCTGAAGCGGACTTCCGAGAAGAACACTTCTGCAGAATTGAGAGGAAAACAGAAAGTTCTTGCCCTACAAGAGTCTGTTAAACGAGCCCAGAACGCAGCCGTTGAGACAGACGAGGTTACGAAAGAGCTGGCGGACGAGCTACCAGAGTTGTTGAAACAGAAACAGGCCAAGGAGAAGCTTTTTGGGAAGATTGAGACGGAAGCAGGAAAAATCAGATTGGAACGAGATGCAGTCGAAGAGAAAGAGAAGAAGCGATTGGATGGAATGAAAGCTGAGCTTGCGAGTTTATCCAATAAACTCGACAAGTTGAACGGAAAGAAGAAAGAGAAGCTGGAGACCACTATTCCAGACCTAGAAGATAAGTTGAACGACGTCGAGCAGGAAATTCTAGATGCAGAAAACGAGCTGTCCCAGCTAGAGAAAGAAGAGCAAGCACGGATGGAGTTGGAAGAAACCTATCTCTCGTACCAGCGAGTGCGGCATAACAGCGCTGGTACGATTGGGCGACCTTCCCAAGCACCGATTCATCGACCAATTGAACCTAACTCCCTATGGTCTTCGGCATCCATCCAAAGACCGGTTCAGACTGCCTCAAATCAAACGCATACACCTCGTTCTCAATCACTGCACACTCACATCCCTGTCAAACCCACTCATATGCCTGTCTTACAAGCAAATTTAAATCGACAATCATCCCTCAAAACTACTCAAACAACATCGACTCCACCAGGGATTCTCCCTAATCTTTCAATTTTGACATCATCATCTAACGCATCCACACTAGTAAGCTTGGACTCAACATCCACCTCAGGTGTCTCATCGTCGCCTACACGAGCAAGCCCAAATTCTATTGCCGCATCATCCACTTTGTCGAGCCTTGCACCTGCTTTTGAGCCATCAAGGCCCATTAATCTCAAGGTTACAAGTGGCATTTCCTCAGGTCCTCATCAGCGTTCTACGACTGCGGTCACTGCACCTCCTCCACCCGTCGGCGCAGGTAGACCAATCAGACAATCAGCGACTCATGGTCATGGGCCACCTGCCGCCTATTGGCAAATAGGCCAAACTCGCTAGCGATACATGGCGATTTTCTAAACTGTGAAGCCCCGTCTATTATATGTTGGACGTACATAACATGTACGCATTTACCAGTGTCTAACAAACTTTTTTTTTCTTGAAGTGAGTGGGACTTGTGAATACGCACCCTTACCATACACCATCCTCGATTTTCGAGAAGATATGTGCAAATCGATGAAAGTGGCGTTACCTGCCATGTCACCTTCAGCTAATCTAATAATTCACCGTCCAGGCTTCTTTTCAGAGATATCTTACCTCAAACATGGACCATGACGACGAAAACTCCGACGTGATCTTCTTGGGTTCTGATGATGATGAGGACGAGCTCAAACGCTATCTTGAGGAGATGAATGAGTTACAGGAAGCTATAAGCAAAACCTGGGGTTACGAGTTGTATAAGGTCGGGGAACTCAATCGTGTCTCCTTTCTGACTCTCATGAATAAACTGTAACAGGAAGTCGTGGAATTCCCTCCAGACGTCCTATGGCAGTGAAGGATAATCTTCATCCCCCACAATCCACAGTCAAGTCAGCCGAGGCATTCAGACACGAGCCCACCAGGTGAACCGCATCGATGCTCGAAGGGCTGCCATCTCGGAAGAGATTAAAGCTTTGGACGAAGAAGACAAAATACTTGCGGAAGAGGCCAAACCTTATCGTACCAAACTGCGGGGTTGCGACGCAGTTCTCTCTCCAATTCGGCGTGTGCCATTTGATCTCATCCGTGAAATCGCGCGCTTCACTTCGCCAGAGCACCCGCGACTCACTATCACGCATTCTTTTTTTTTAAAAAATCCAAAGAAACTAGAGGCAGAGCCGCCCTAACTCACACCTGATCGACCCGCAGGTAAATCAGGGGAGTCGGCTTGGGTACCTTGTCGCTTGCTAAATTTAATACCCCGGTGCCCGAATGCAGACCGGCTCTATCTAAGTACAAGTGATCCAGATAGTAATAAGTACTCTACGCTGAAGAGAAATAAAATAACATCTTTATGAGGCGAACTCTTGATAAGAAAGCCCTTTGAAAGTGGTTAGTAAGACTTAAGCAATGTAAGACTTACAATTCTTGAGCGCAGATGGACGGGGAAGAGTACGAATGGGCTAGGCAAGAGGCTCCCCCACCTCACGACGGCGTAAACTCCCAAACGTCACTATCCACCTACTGGAGAAACGGACACAACCCTTGCTCGGGGCACTATCATGCATTCACCACTCAGTATCGCTCAAGTTTCATCTGCTTGGAGAAGTGCAGCATTTTCCCTTCCTGAGCTATGGGAAACATTGCACCTTCCAGTCGATATTCCACGATGGCGCCGAGCTTTTCAACGACTTAACGAATTCTTCAGCCATGCTCCAAAACAACGGTTATCACTGTTCCTGTTTTCTAATGGGACTCGAGAGGATGACCCTCTTGATTAATTATCAATCAAATGGTTGCAAAAATTTTTAAAAGCCATTTCGGAGGGCTCGTGTGCAACGATTAGGCATAGGTGCTCATAACTTCCCATACATTTGGAATCGTCTTGAATTGGATGGAAAGTCGTGGGATCTAAGGCGGCTCGAACATCTCCATATCGTCAACCAAGACAACCTTTCAGAACACGAATCCGATCCTCTTCCAAGTGCCCTTCTTTTCGACGAAGCTCCAATCGTTTCTCAACTATCAACAAGGGGCAGCTTTTTTATGAGCTTGTCTGACGATACGATCAACCCAAATCTATCCAGACTCACGCGCTTGCGTGTCGAGGAATTTCTCGCGATTCGTGTTTGGATGGATTTGATGGAGATCTGCGGCGAACTACAATCTGGAGAATTCTCCGTCAATACTTATAGTTCCACTGATCGTGACGCACTCGATAATGACATTATACGAGTTCATTCAACGCTACAAGAAATGAGTCTGCACACTGTATATGATGGGCTAAGCGCCGCGGCGGTTCTGGCCTATTTTCAGTTTCCATCGTTGAAGAACCTTCGTATATCGGCTGAAGATGAAATTGACCCTACTCCGCCACCACCTTCTATATTCGAGTCATTTGCCAGTATCCGCTCCCTCTCGATCGATCGCAGCTGGAAGTCGCAGGCGCCGTACATGGTGAACCTGTTTCGCGAGACGATCAACCTAGAGAAACTTGTCATCGACTATTGCCCCAGAAGCTTCTCTCGTGTCTTCGAAGCTATGACTCTGGGCTCTGGACTCCATTAAGAAAGCAATTCTATTTTGCCACACCTAACCAGCCTTTGCATTCGCACCCAATATCAGTGGGACGATCGCCTCGAAAGCATTAAACACATCCTCAATGTCGACATTTTCATGCGTATGATTGACTCTCGATGCCTTTCAAAAGTTCCCGCAGGTTTTCGGGCATTGAAAGAAGTTGTCATTTGTCCCGCACTTGTCGGGGGCCGTTATCTAGAACATCCGCCTTCAACCCCCAGTGTTGTAGCCGTACAACTAGAAGGGAGATTGGGTAAATACAGGACAGAAGGGATGCAGGTACACTGCCCTGTATCTTGGCCGAGTAATTTACCACTACATCCATTCGATCAATGGATGGTCTATGGTCCTTTATGATTGTGTACGATCAATTACGATGGAGCGGACTCTCTGTTGTGATTAGAGAGTTGGCTTTCTTGTCATCATTGGATGAATGACGATTATACAGTGCATGCTTTTCATTCGTTACAATGTATAATATTTACTCTAGGGCTGTCAGGACACCCTGAAATAGCTGAACAACCCACCAACTCTGCAGACCACACACGCTGCGATAGAGGTCGAGTGGGACCTGAGAGTCACTGGTTTGATTATTGTGTTCGAGGTCCGTAAAGACCAACTGTAAGATCAAAATGCGGCTGATGCTTCGAAGAGTTAAAGAGCCAATGGCCAAGCCGCCCGGCAAGCTTCCCAGTCTCTCTCACTCCCTCTCGGTTTAGGCAGCTACAGAATTTGTTAACACAATAGCGTCCAATACGACAAACGTACAAACCTTCATAAAAGCCGCGAGTCGGATTTTGATAGCTTTATCGATCTCTTGATCTTTGATCTCCTCAAACAAATGACGGGAAAACACGCAGTATGCCCTATAAAGCGCACTAGATGGCTGGCATATTGGCAAAGCGGCGAGGAAGATGTATTTCAGTGTGATCGTAGTTGACTCCCAGTCTTTCAGACCTCCACGGGCAAGTTCACAGATAGCCTCAAGCGGTTGAGGGAAGTCGTCGTTCATGAACAACGACTTTACAAACTTGGTGAAGAGTATGTAGCGATCGTTCGAGAATTGATTACCCTAAAAATAGTGGGTCAGGATAAGCCGCTTATGTTGCATGTATCACGACATACAAGATCAATGGCCTGCAAGTCTGGGAGAACTGGCTGGAGAGCCGAGGAATTTCGTTCGTCGAGTTGGCTCTCCAGCTTCCTTAAGTGAACAGAATACCATGATTGACCACCGGGCGGGTTGAATTCCTGCAACCCATTGAGTAATCTGAAACTCATCTGAAGAAGAGAAATCATACCTTTCTGGCCAAAACCATTAGGTAGGTATGGTATATGAAGGGGAAGTATCCCCAGTACAAGTTGCTATCTGGATTGTACAGCAACGGGAATTCTTCAAGATATGCCTTCAGGCTGTCTGAAAGGTCGGCATATTCGCAATGATACAGAAAGGTGAGAGATAACACTTCATCTGTCCCTAGATAAAGAGATTCAATAAATCGAAAAGAGCGAGAGATGCGTCATGTACCTGTCACATCTGAAGGCATAAAAAATTCAGCAAGCCGGCGATGGGCCAATCCAATCTCGAGACAATACCGCTTTGACCGATCCCTGTCCAACAGAAAATCAAAAAGGGATGCATGGTAGATCTTGATGGGGTGTGTCAGGTCATCGAAAACTTGTAATAGGGAAAGAAAGTCGTCTAGCATAGGCAGGAGTTCGCCTTTTTCTAGGCTGAGATAGCTTTCTAACTTGTAGGGGCTGGTGACCAAATACTTGTGTTGTTGGAGTGTCGACAAATACAATATCCCGAAGAGGCACTGAAGAACTTCCCACTGTTCTACTGAAGCGGAATCGAAGATGAGCATGTACAACAGGTTGAGCTGGGCAAATGGCTCGTCTTTGACTGGTCGTATTTCGAGGCCGAGAATCACTTGCAGTCGCTTGTGAGGAAAGAATTTATGATGTTCCACGTACTTGATGACCGTCGAGGCATAGATAAACTGACCAGAAGCTTTTTTGACAATGTTGTCGATCGCTTCCTGGGATGGCCACTCAGGGCCGAGTTCGTCTTTGGCCAAACGATGATTCAAACGGATGTGCTCGAAGGATTGTCGTAAATAATTTTCCACTGATTTATCGGCGTCGGCGTCCAGACTGAGGTCGAGTTCATCAAAACTAATGTTTTTGAATGCAGGATGCTTGCGGAACATCTCCATAATGTGGGCTTCGGGACGACTGACGATGAGGAATCGGAAAGGGTACGGCAGGAGGGGAAGGGCTTCAGCAAGCATCTGAAGGATTTCCTTCTGCTGCTCTATGCCCTTACACTCATCGAGACCATCGATGACGACAAGCCTGGCCTTGGGTGGCCGGAACATCTGGAACAACTTGCGATACCACTTGGACTTGAGGGGCCGAATGAGAAGCTGTTCCATCTGAGATTTACTAGAGGTGTCGAAAAGGTGAGGATTATCGCGGATGACTTTCTCGATGCGAGGTTTGGCGTTTGGGAAGATATTGATGACCTGATAGGTAATCGTGGGCAACAAGCGCTTGGCTTCACTTCGTTGCGTGGCTCCAATGCGAGAAAAGAAGAAGCTGCCTGCATGTAGGCCTTTTGCAATGCAGTTCTCCACAGTCGTCTGAGCGATGGCCGACTTTCCGGCACCAGCAGCACCGAAGAGCCACATCAAAGCTGCAGACCCGTGCTTATCTTCCAGAACCCACTTCTCGATTTGCCGAAGTATCTTTTCGCGAGTTTCTGGAGCGCACTTTGGCGGATCAAATCGATCGGCTGCATTGTACAGACAGCCAGTGGCAGAATAGTAGAGGAGAATCTCGATGGCTGTTAAATCATAGTGAGTGTCTGCTCGTCGATCGAATCAAAGACTGACGTGTTCGTCCACCAGCACCGGGCGTTACGACGACTTGGTCTGCATGATTATTGACGTTGATTTGGGCATTTCCGCCAATATCTACGTGTTGAGCATTGGAGAAAAAGTCCACGTTGGCATTGGTCATACTGCCCGCATCGACGGGAAATCGATGGGCGAGAGTGAAAGAGTAAAGAAGGAGCGCCGAAACAGTTGCACGCCTCGCGGTGGCTTGTTTTGTCAGAGTTTGACAACATGTTGGAAGTCAGATGCGGCGCGGTGATCACGGCAGGCTCTGCCTTTTTATCTAAAGAAACACTTTTCTTCGAAATTGTTATGTCGAGCCGTTCATGGTCTTGCTCGATCTCAAGCAAAGGTGAAAAAGTCTGGAAAACAACGCTGCCACCAGATTACGAGCGTTCTTATACGTTTCAGACCCTCTGTCTTCCTGGATTGCCTTCCTCTGCTCATGGGGGTCTGGGTTGGGATGGTTCTACCCCAATATCCTGTTTGGTGAACAAATCACATCTAGACGCCCTCCTTGCTGCTTTACCTCCTACGTTTTGCGTGATACCACAAGCACTTTCACCAATCCGGGAGGAAGACCAGCTCCATGAAGTTAGAAAAACTAAAATCAAAGGCGAAGGTTTATTTGCAACGCGATCGATCGAGGAAGGGCAACTGATCTTATGGGAGCACCCCGCGATCATCTTGCCTTCAACCGACCGGGAGTTTAACAAGGAGATATACGAAGATCTCGGAAAGGCCGTTGCATCGGCGAGCGACAAAGAACTAAACACTCGTTGGCTCAGAAGACAAGCCGAAGCCACGAAGATGGCAAACGAATACGAGGGAGACGGTGGATGCGATACTTGGATAGAAGGTGTCGTCAGGACAAACGCCATTGTCTTGGATTTAATCGAGGGCCCAAAGATGCAACAGTCAAAGAAAAAGCCTCCACAGCATGATAAAGACGGGCAGAAGGAAATTTACGGTGGAATTTACCCACTAATCAATCGCGCAAATCACAGGTTAGTATCTGAGCTACTCATCGAACATTATATACACTGATTTTTAGTTGTGCGCCTAATGCATCAGTTAAGTGGGATAGATCCACTCTTTCCGCCTCGCTCTACGCGTTGAGGGATATTGAAGAGGGTGAGGAAATTTTCAAGACATACGTTAACCCCCTTCTCCCTCGTGCCATAAGGTTGAAGACGTTGAACAAAAACTACAAGTTTCTCTGCGACTGTGCCCATTGTAACCTCGAAGGCAAGCTTGCTGTGTCTTCGAACGGTAAAGATGGTGCCAATCTTGATCCTAACGCGAACGCTGACACCTCCAGAGGTTGCGCTCGTTGCCGAATCTGATGCAAATCGCGAACTGCTGGCAACATGGATCTTCACGCAACCTACCTATAAGAAATGGTCGACTGATCTCTGCAGGGCGGACAACCTTTTCATCAAGTCGCACATGGACGCACTCGCACTAATCGAGAAAGAGGGTGTTTACGCATTGCAGGCTATTTTCATAGAAGAGTTAGCCATGGCTCATGCGATGCTCGGGGATCTGGAGGGATTTAAAAAGTGGGGCGAACGGGTCCGGAAGCTCAACAGAGTTGAAGATCCCGAATTAAGTCGACGGTTTCAAGACTGGTTGGTATACCCGGAGAAAAGAGTAAGGAGGTGGGGTTGGAGGAAGCGTATGAAAGAAGGTAGGAATTGTTTTCTGACTCAGGTATGTGATCGATTGCTGACTATATCTTAGAATCGAATGGACGGAATGCGAAGGGAATAGGCGATGTCGACATTGGGTTGATATTTGAGCCAATAGATTCAGAGTCAGAAGAGGACTAGGCATGCCGATCATTGGTTTTGTGGGCAAAACTATTGCATTGTTGACAATCTAGGGAACGTTTCTGTAATCGAGTTGGACTTGTTGATCTCAACGAGTGCATGTGTACAGCAAAACATACTATTCTCCGCAGAATCAAATAGAAGAATCCGTAGACGGAAACCGAAGGGAATCGACAATGTCGATATTGAGCAAATATATGCCAGAAAAGCCTTCAAACAGTGTATATTGGTCATTGATTACAGACGACATGGTCATGGCAAATAATCAGAATCTCTGAAAAAAATAGGTGAGTTTTAAACAAATGAATATATGATGATAGCCTCAGACAGAATAAAGGTGTCCTTCATTAAGGTCGGACATATGCTTGTATATTTTATAACATCGTTGGGAGAAAATAAGCCAATAAACGAAAGGGTTACCTACCTTATACACATGAAGGTGAACCTTGAATCGAGATAGATAATATGAAAGAACTTTCGTGAGCTATGGGAAGGACAAATCAATAAAACGAATATAAGATAGTCTCAGACAGAAATCTCTGGAAAGTCAGAGGTGTGTCATCGCTGGCACCTCTCTCAAATTGAATATATGAGAGCTTACTGGTCAGAGATCTTCAACAGACGGCCCCTAAAGTCTGTACAACGAATGTCAGTACAAGTTTAGCAGATGCTTGGCAAACAGGATATGCTTCAGCGGGTGGTGTGTGTTAGCATAGGGCCCATATGTGTTGTCACCCACTAACTGGGTTTCGTCACGAGCAAAATAAAGGAGGCATTACCCACATCTGTAAGAAAAATTGTCAGTGAACAGTCTTGCACAAGAACGAATTTGTAAAGGATCAGTTGGTGATGCATGTTACGAGTAATGGTTCATCGAGAGAACTCGTCACCGACTCGAGGATGGAGAATATCATCATCAAAATCGCAGAAATTTGAACTTACTGTACATAAAGAAAATTTCCAAGAAGTTCGACAAACGTCGTTCCGAAAGTTGAGTAAACCCATGGTCCAGAAAATCTTTATTTGGTGACCAGCCTTTGTTTGGCTACATCGGAGTTTCACGTTGACTATATAGTTCTGATTTTCCTCCATCCCTTTAACCGACCACGATGAAGCACCAAGGTAGCGATATGTTCCAGCAAAGTAAGCTCTATTCATTTATTCATTCCTCTTTTTAGGATGAACAACCTCAGTTCTGCTTCCGAATGAGATAGTCAACCTCTTGTGGAAAACTTAACTTACCAAAACATATTCGCTGATCTTTCTTTGTTTTGTGACTTGACTGTCCTTGTCTCGGCGCTAACGTACCCTCTGCCTTTTTTCTAGGTAGTTATATCTCAGAGAACAATATCTACCTTACACTGTAAGTCTTGTTCTATTAGCGCAAGCCAAGGAAGAAAATAAGTTCATCCATTCTTTGAACGCATCGTCTTCTCACTAGGTCTTCCTTGAGTCGCTCTTACCTTCACGGGCGAGAATTAGTGCATCTTCATGCCGTTTTGGCGTGTTGGTGCCGACTCGGAGGATCTGGTATTGAGGAGGGGAGAATTTGAAAACATCGGCTTCTCTGATTTTTACTCTCATCAAACAAAAATTCTTGACGCAATTTACTGACGAGCTTCTTTCTTCAGATCCTTTTTTTCGTTGTTACAATATATTTATTAATGAAGACCTTTTGCTGCTCCATCTCCACCAATCTGCAAGACTGAACGGGTTCTTGTTCGATCGTCAAAGATGACCTAAGACTCTCGATCGTCCCGAACTGCTACAAGAGGCTTCCTCTGTACCAGTTGAACTTTACGCCCCTTGATCCTGTCCACATAGGACGGCACTCCTCCCGCTTAAACATATTCCGCGATACCTCTCATCTCCCGCATTATCTTCACTCCTCTTTATGCGATGGCTACTCACATTCAACCAGATATCCCAGTTGAACATGAGTCCTTCTTTGGCGTGGTCCAAAGATCCACCATCCAAATCGCTCTTGGGGCGTGTGTCTCTTTATTGCATCGATTTTTGGGCATTGACCTCGTCGCAGAGCGTCTTCTCGGTCTTCTCGTCCCGAATGTGATGCTCGCCTTGGCGGGTATTGGAGAACGCGTTGTACAGAGTTTGCAGGGCGTGTATACGCCACCGCTGTTGGACCACAGTGAGGAACTGTTCGAAACGCCTTTCGACATTGTTGGCTTTCCTGAAACTCTAAGCCCCGCCGTGGAGACCTGTACACATGCTCCGTCAACTGTGGTCCCCAGTCTGGCGATTACAGTCCCAAGTCCATCGCCTTTGCCGGAAAAGCTCGAGGTCATCAAGAGTGGAGGATTCCCAGCGTCCACTTTCGAAATTGTTGCTTTGGCATCACTCTTAGCAGTGGATGACGTTGAGGCTCACCCTCCTCACGATCAACTGTCAGAACGAACGAACGTCATGATCGGGGCTCAAGACGATTTCATCCACGAATTGTGCGTTATCATATGTGCCGTTTTTGTTGGGTTCATCTCTGCAAGCCTGTTATTCTGGCGGTCAGGTGAGAGCGATACTGCCTCTTCTAAGCGAACAGTTTCGTTGGTCAAATCCACAAGCGACATCTCTCAGGCCACTCGGAGAAGACGAACGTCTCCTTTCGATAGGGGACTGCCTGAAGATTTGCCTTCTAACAACGTTGGAGACGAGGATTCCTTGACACGGCCTTCTACCAGCACTGATAGTCGCTGGACGCGACTGATCTCCAGGCTTGTTCCTACACTAACCGTCCCACTTGGCCCAATCAAGAGTCTCCTACATTGTACAATTCGACAGAAGATCCAATCTTCTCCAGTTAATCGGTGTGAGGGGCCTTCCAAGACCTTGGAGGAAGGGACCACCGTTGCTCAACTTCAAACTGAGGAACTGCTTGGTGTGGGCCAACAATGGGACACGCTTGGTGGTTTCTTCCCGACAGTGCCAACCAGGTATGCTGCTTCGTTTTTCTCAAGTTCCAGTGTAATATCAACTTGAAAAATTTGTAGCACGACGACGGATGTTAACCCGGACCAAGACACCATTCATGAAGTGTCACAAAATCCTGCTGCACCGTCAAGCTTTCTCTCCCACCTCAAGAACGCCTTTCAACGATCTCGAATTTCGGTACTCTGGCGCAATACTATGTTCAAAAGCCTCTTTCTTCTTGTCCCTGCGACAGGCTTGACTTACCTTGGTGGAATAGCGTTCTTCGTTCCTGCGTCCATTTTTTTCGCTGTATACAGGCTGATATATGCGAAGATAAATTCCAAACCAGAGGCCGATATCGAGAACCAGCTCGATAGTCTTCGGGAGGTATTCGAAGACGATCCTGACAGGAAAACCTTGCTAGGGGATAACTCGTCCGTACCCACAGTGAATGTTCCTCACAGTACACCTTTGGTAATAGTGGAAGAAGAAGATGACAGGTCATGCCAATTCGGACATGAACCCGTTCTTGAATACGTGAGTCTGACGAGTCGTCAAAGAACTTGGACTGAATATATTGTGCATATAGGCTCCTCTAGACAATCAAGGAACTGCCGAAAAGACCCCTCCAGTTGTCCAGGACGCAGAAGCGTTTGCGCCAGATTGTCATTCGCCTCAAAAAGAGGTACGCCGATTACAGGTTGTATAGATCAGTAACCACCATGATAACTGTTTTTTCTTAAGCTTCCTTCCAGATCGGAGTCTTCCCCAGACCGTCATGCTGAAGAAAACAACAATGATTCTATCGTGGTAGGTTCGACTGAACTTCCGGAAATGTTTCAAGCTATGCGGTCAACCGAATCAATTGCAAACCCGCAAATGGACACAGTTAACTCTGGAGAAAATGTTGCGGACCCGCAGGCGGTGAGCGAGGAGGACCTGGTTGCAAATCTTGTCAGTTTCACTCGGATTTGCAGTCTAAATTTCTCATTGTTGGACTCGTAGATCGTCTCTGCAGCTCAATCAAGCGACAGTATTGTCGTCCTTGCAAGCCCTGCTAGCCCCCAAAGACAATCAGACAACCCAGAAAATTTAGGGTTTGTCGTCGAAACTATACAAAGCCATTTTCTCAAGAAAGATGCACCACTCGTCGGTCTTTCCGGACAAATTGAAGAGGAAGACGCAAATGTGGATACCAATAACGACAACGCGAGTATATGCAGTGATGTTGGATCGTATGTAACTGCTGGTGACAGCGATGATGAGAGAGAAGAGACCTCCCCTATGACGACTGATGATGAGGTACGGTTCAACCCTTACTCTGGCAAACATGATGTAATAACGAGTGCTCGTCGTTGTCTTTAGGATTTGGACTCCTATCATTCATCCGTTGAAGATACTGAAGAAGAAGTCGCTAAAAGCGAGGTAAGCAAGCACTGAAGATAGAAGGTTGCGAATGTGATTATCTTCCTCAGGCCGTGCAAGTGAATCAAAAAAGCGTGGTGCAACCTAGTACTCCTCTTGCTGGCGGTACGAGTCTTGGCGAACACCTAGTAGACCCCGCAGCGCAAGAAGCTTCCACCCCGACCCAGCGTCAGACAGTCGTAGAAGAGAAACAAGAAGAGGGCTCGGATGAAAGTCTGTATGAATCGTGCCCTCAGAAATCTGTGCGGTACATTGACGATTCCGATGTCGACGTTGATGAGGTTTGTCCGTTCACGCTTCTGAAGTGTTACGCGAAGTTGACGAATTATAGCCTGAACCTATCGTTGCGAAGACCTTAACCTCGAGCTGGTCAAGAATTCCTCGGTTCAGCTTTGGGAACAATTTGTTCACATCTCGTAGCATCCATCGCTTTGAAGTCCTCAATACGCTACCGCCACTTTCCAGCCTTCGAAGGGTACCTTCCGTGCTGGAGACACCCAGTGTTCGGCGAAGCGTGAGCTTTGCTATGTCGTCGGATATGGTCGATCCTGACTTGTGCAGCACGGAGCCACCTCTGACGCCAAAGGGAAGGATGATGAAGTTGAAAGACAAACAGTTGAAGGGCAAACCCAGGGATATGAGTGGTGTGAAAGACAGAGAGAACGCAAACACAAAGAAGAAGATTTCGAAGGAAGGAGCCAAGCCACGTTTTAGTATTTAGTCTGTATTTCCCTCTAAACGCATGTTATCATCGATTTGTTGTATTTGACCAGACAGGGGCTATTTATTCTATATTTGGCACCGAAGGCGGTTTGTTTGGCTTCTGGGTGTACAAACAAACCATGTGCGCCTTCTATTTTCAGACACACAATAGGAAAAGTCTTTTGTCGACGCGACTGACGACGGACAATGCAGCGACCTCGGCGAGTCATTATCATGGCCACAGTGAGAAGCAGGCAACATTCGCCTTTCTCTCTCTTACCACCATCACGACCTGTACCTCCATAATCTCGCGCAAATGCTTGCGAGACTTTTCTCGCTTTCTCTAATATCTCTGCCGGCAGTCATCGTCGCACAGTCGACTCCTACAGTGCTCTGTGTGCCCGGCCAATGTCTTCAGGGCTATTCAAATACAACAAGTGCGTTTACTGTGATCCGTAATCTTTGCATCGAGATTGACTTTTGATTTGCAGTTGGTGCTTCACTCTCTGCATCTGGCCTTTCAACGCCAATACATCTCCTACCAGGGACCTATTCATCAACAACGAGTCCACAAGTCCTTCATGATGCTCTAACTGCTTCATCGGCTTCCCTCAATTCATCGCCTGGGTTCTCAAATTCCACATCGATATCCCTTCCTCTCAATCTCGCACTCCAGAGCGGTCTCTCAGTGTACACTGGTAACCTGTACTCCGGTCAGGCTACATTTCAGTCTCTTCCAAACATCCCAGTGATCAACACATCTGTGCCACTTTCCTCAAGATCCTTGGCGCTATCTTCCAATGTATGGATTGCAGTAACAAGTTCGGGCAACTCTCGCACCATTGTCTGGAGTGCAGTCCCCGACACCGCTCAACTTCCCACCTCCCTCCAATCTTCATTCTCCTTGGTGGACATCCAGTCGGCTGCATGTACACCGGGCTGCTCAGCCTCCGGTGGTGTATGCTCAGCTTCCGGAACATGCCAATGTCTTCCCGGCTTTACGGGCTCGTCATGCGAGTCTTGTGCCGCTGGGTTCTTCGGCCCAACCTGTCAAGCTTGCCCATCCAATTGTAGCCAATGCGACGAAGGTATCACCGGTTCTGGAAGATGCCTCAAGCCGGATCTTGCCAACGACCCGGCCAAGTGCAACTGCAAGAATGGGGTTTGTGGGACGGATGGAAAGTGTCAATGTAATGCAGGGTTTACCACTGGAGACGATGGTACAGCCTGCTCGAAGTGCACTTCTGGGTTCTTCCAAACCAGCAGTGGTGATTGCCAAAGTACGTGCCTTTTATAGTCAAGCAATATACAATGCTAACCTCTTCGTCTAGTCTGCCAGATCGGATGTACTTCTTGCTCAGATGGCACTGGTGCTTGCCTTACCTGCAAGACCGGCTTTTCAAAGGATGGCAACGACAATACCAAGTGCAACGCTCCCCAGCAAGCTACCTCAGGCGGTATCGTATGCCCAAATGGCAGCTTCTCGAGTGGCGGCCAATGCACACCTTGCAACTCGGCCTGCCAAACTTGTACAGCAGGAACCGCGAATGACTGTGTGATCTGTGCGCAAGGCTCGTTTCTGTTCAATGGGGCCTGCGTGTCTGCAAACACGGACGGTATTTGTTCGGGCTCGAACTTGATTGCAGATAACAACAAGAAAGAATGCGATAGTAAGTTCTACGAGTCTTATCAAGCATCCCTTGGCTAATTTCCATTTTCTCTTAAGGTTGTGGTGCCAAGTGCACCAAGTGCAAGATACCCAACTTCAGCGTGGCCTCGACGGTCAACCAGAAGCAGTGCACTGAGTGCTTGCCTGGGTCTTTTCTCTCCAAAGGCGCTTGCGTCGACTCATGCCCGGCGGGAACTACAGTTTCGGCCCAAGATGGATTTACCTGCATTCGTTAGTCTTCGTTTCTTCTCTTTCACTCGTGTAAACTCATGTGTCCTTTCATTTTAGCATGTGACTCTGCATGCTCCACTTGTTCGGGCAGCCCAACCTTCTGCCTCTCCTGCCCAAACAACCAACTCGCCTCCTCTGGGAAATGCCTGTCCTCTTGCCCTTCATCCACATTCACCTCCAACGGCTCCTGCCAAGCATGCCACCCTGACTGCGCCACCTGTTCTGGGGGTTCATTCAACCAATGTACAGCATGCCCCGCCAATCGACCAGTCCTTATCAACGGACGATGTCTACCTACATGTGCCAAAGACCAATTCTTCGACAAATCCACAGGTGGTTGTATCAAGTGCGACGATTCATGCGATAGCTGCTCTGCCTCTGGCCCTTCCCAGTGCTTGGCATGCAAAAGCGCCACCCAAGTCCTCCGTAATGGCCGATGTGTCGATGTTTCGAGTGACTGTACTGGTGGAAGCGTCATCCCTGGTCTCGGTGTCTGCTTGAACGAGCTCGTCTTTACGAAACCCGATGGAACTGGAGCTGCAGCTCCTCTGCCTACCGTCACAGGCCTCAACTCACCAACCATCATCAAGAAGGGACGTTTGGAATGGTGGCAGATCTTGTTGATGGTTCTAGGCTGCGTATTCATCTTCGTCTTCATTATCTGGCTCTTCAGGCGGAAGCAGAAGAAGAAGAGGCAGGAGAGGACAAAGATGTTCATGCTCAATGGTGGTAAGAATTTTACCGAGAAGAAGGGGTGGAAGTTGAGGTTGGCTCAGATGGCTACGAAGCTGTTTGGCAAGGTTCGAGGAAGTGGCTCTTGGAGGTGGTGGTGGAGGACCAGGATGGACAACACTCCTTCTACCACCGCGAAGATTGTCAAGCCCAGTCCTGCGAAGAAGAGCGCTTTGGGAGGTGTCAAGATCGTTCACCTGGGTCCAAGCTCTGTGGAACGAGTTTCGATGGACCATCTTAGGTCAGCCGAAGAAGCTCGTTCGTCGCCTATGCCCCTTCTGGCTCCTTCCTCCTCTCGATACGACAGACCTCTCACATCCTATACCACTACGACGACCAACATTGAAGAAGAGGAAGATATTGTCCGCCTCATCGGTTCCTACAATCGTCCGGCACCCACTCCTCCGCCAACTAAGACGGCCATGTTGATTCCTCTGCCTCCAATCCCACCAGAGCCATCCAAATTCCACCCATATCACCAATCTCGAATGACGGCTGCTGACAGGTTCAAACATGAGAACCGCGGCGAGTACCGAGACTCAATGTCCTCAACGAGTGACTCAGATGGTGCCAACAGTATACGATCTGCGCCGTCGTTGTACTCGCAGATTACGGGAATGCCAAGAAAGGGCCCTGACGCTCGAGTTCCTGAACAAAGGGAGCTGTTGAACTCGAGGTTCTCCGGGAGTACGTTTGGTATGAAGGAAGACAAGTCGAAAAGAAACCCGTTCTGGAAATGAGGTCTTTTCGGCTTGACTTGAGCTACTGATTTTCGTTCTCTCAATTCTTTGCTTTATTTTGTATATTTTATTTGTTTTCCCATCCATTCATTTCATCCACGACACGACACACTATGCCCTACTCATTCCTGTTATTCTTATGATCATCTCTCGGACTCAACATAGACATTTTGTTCATTTCATTGTAGTTCTTTTATTGTACCTTTTTACTTATAGATCAACGACTTTCATTATGATTTCCGATTACAACTCACGAATCACGATATGTTGTAACAGATACATGTAGGCTATACCCTTGGTATTCATGATAATACCTTAATTTTTGGCTTCCAAACGTCGCAACAGGCCTGAGTACAGCCTCTCATGGAAGTTGATCATTTATACGCCTCGCAGCAATAAAATAAATAGTAGGAGCCCCAAATTACAAGTACACCGAGTGAAGCAGTTCTCTGTCTGTTTTATTTTTAAAAATGATTACCATGCAACACAAATACACCCACATATCAAGATATCAAGAAATCACGAAGCTAACCATCGACCTGGCCGGTACGCTCCCAGTGATACTTCCATCCGTTCCAAGGGTGGCTGTGGTCTCGTTAAGATCGCGAGTGTTATCTGTCACCCAAGCCTTGACCGCTGTAGCCGCTGTACCCCCAGAGACTTTGATGTTCACCGTTGTTGCTCCCGTCCCAGAGTTGATAACCTGCACTGCCAACGCTCCCTTCATAACATCGTCATCCGCTGCGTTCTTGAAAGCACTGATCCGTAAATTCGTGCCTCCGCCTGTTGCAACCCTTACCGCACCCGGTCTGACGAATCTACTGAACTGGCCAAAGGCCCAAACGCGTTTGGAGACAATCACGTTTGCCCCATCAATACGCATGAGCGGCTCGTTCGTTCCTCCGGATTGTGTTCCGACCCAAGCAAAATATCCGCTGATGTTGCTGCTCGTCAATCCAGAGTGGATCCTCGTTGCCCAAGTCATGCCCTCGCCTGCACCGCCGTTGCTGTACCACGCAGTGGTCCAACCTCCATTCAGATCTGCCCACTCAGTCTGCCATACCGGCAAGCGGGTATTAAATGGACTCCCGGGCTGAGAAGTGTAGGGGT
Organism: Crepidotus variabilis; assembly: GCA_015657495.1. Taxonomy (NCBI): domain Eukaryota; kingdom Fungi; phylum Basidiomycota; class Agaricomycetes; order Agaricales; family Crepidotaceae; genus Crepidotus; species Crepidotus variabilis. The sequence continues at coordinate 146,399 of MU157842.1, read as the reverse complement.
GGCTAGTGACGACGCCAAGAAGAGATTCGGCGCCTGCAGATACGATTTGCTGTGTCATGCCGGCTTGCGATTGCCAACCTTCGGCATCGCAGCAGGTGATCTTGATGGAAGAAAGATTATTGGCTGCAAGTGTTGGTGAGAGGATCTTGATGAACTCTGCTGACTGACTACCAGAAGAAATCATGGACGCATAAGAAGCGCTGCGGTACTCTGAGTTAGTGTTTGATCTTGGATTATGACAAAATGCAAAACGCGAAAGTGATACTCACGTAAATTCGGGCTCGTTCAAAAAACCCAGATGAGTGATGGGTATACCCTCCTGTGCGTAGTATTTGACATACTGGATCAGGTAGTCTGCGTAAGCTTGTCTCCAATCACCGCTGTTGCATCTTGCTCCAGCGAGGCCACACAGGCTTCCACCACCTGCGTCATTTCCGTTGGTTTTCATGAAGCCAGGAGCACTCCAAGCGTTAGCATAGAAGTTTTTGACCCCGTAGGCCAGAGCTTGCTTGCTCATCCAGAGTTGTCCGCTATCGTTGCCATCCCAGACGTATGCTGGTGCTAATGAAGGAGAACCTGGATTGCGAGGAAGGATAGTGTTCATATGGTCAGAAGAGGAATCCGGAGATGAGCCAATCCCATTGCGGAGAATAGAGAATGCTGCTCCGCTCGTCGTGTTGAAGAAGATGTCTACCGCTTTGTCCCTAACAGCTGGAGCCAGCTTATAGAGCTGGACAGCACGTTGAAAGGCTTGAGAGAACCCAAAGCCGGATATCGTTTGATACGTCTTGGTCAGATCGACTGTGATGGCTGTGGTTTGCGAAAGCCCAAGCGACGGGTAAAGCGCAAGGGAGATAATAGGAAGGAGACGCATTTTGGTTTGAAGGCTTGAATTTTTGCTCCATCAGGTGAGGGCTTCATATACTAGTCAAGAGACGATCATGAGGATCCAGACTTCCGATACAGTCTGTCTACAGCCTTAACACCCCAGTTTCTCCAACATTGTGGCTGAAGATTACAGGCATCGACTTGTGACCTTGAAAGTCGAGGAAAACAAGCGACATAAGCCCTTGAAGAAGTCTATCGAGGTCACAGTAACTGGAAGGTTGTATCCCGGTCCGTCGACTTACGCTTCCTAGTGCCTATACCGGAGGAACTGATAACATGTACGAATGTAATGAATCAAACCTTATCCAGTGTTGACGCTTATCATGCATTCATTGAGCCGTCTTCTTCTGTAAGACAGTATGATCTGCTGAGAATAAGCTAAGACATAGACGAACGATGGTATAACAAGGTCTTCAACCACCAAATTTGCCAAGCCAATATCAAATGGGTTCAATTTCAAGTAGCGTCGCCATTGAGGTACAAATCTAAGTTTATCTTCCACGTGCGATAGAAGTCAAAAGAAATAGGGGGCAATAGAGTCTCTTGTTTAGGCGAGTACGGCGATTTCAATTTTGGACTCCCGAGAGAGCATGGCAAAAGAAGTCGAAGTGCAACACAACTTGCAGAAGCAATCTGAGAATATTCCACGAGCTCGAGAAGAACAGTAGTACGTTTTTAATCGCCCTGACAGAGAAAAGCTGTGAGTAAATAGTTGTTCAATCTCGAAATTGTTGACAGTACTGGCGAACGTTGAAGGAGAGATTGCCATTGGAAGCTTGCGAGCCGACCTCCAATGATTGACACGTCTATGATATTCCCACGAAGTTGATTTGATGTCCGTAAAAGGTAACTCAACGATCGGAGTGGGCGACAACACCACCGCCGCTACTCCCTTGTAGGACTCGTACATGCAAACCGCAGAAAAAATTGCAAAGGAAGTAAAAACTGGTTCAATCCAGGATCGAACTGGAGACCTTCTGTGATCACATGTGAGACAGAAATCATAACCACTAGACCATTAAACCATTGCCAGAACCTAAACAATGAGGGTACAATAAGGCATGAAATTCAGAGGCTGTCGTGCAATGAAAACTGTGGTATTGCAACTATGAGTAAGTTGGCTAGTTGATTGTGAGATTGCTGGTTACAGTGTGAAGGTTATCATTGTTTCGTTCGTGTTTGAAACCCATGTATGTATATCCAATGTATAGCAACCCAAAGACTGCTATTATTAATATCAGTTTAAGTAAGTGTCCAATATGAATTCTAGATCAATCACTAAAAGTGCTCATGCACAAGGATATACCGTGTCTTTCGAGATGTACGCTTTGTGGGAAGGGATAAGATGATATAATTATACAAGCGATTTTTTGAATGAAACCAAGGAAAGAGCCGTGAGTTAGAGGGTCATTGTACTAATTGGATATAAGTGGGCCCGTTAAAGGAGTGACGAAGTTGGATGTATTGAATGGACACATGGGAATCGGTGAAGAGAAATGAGGCGGAGTGAGTATGCAGGAAAGGACTTCAAGCAGTCAAGAAAAATGGGGGGAACCAAAAAACAAAACAAAACAACAGCAATGAATAGTCCCAGAAAATGTGAACATACTGAAAGTATCGACAAATCAACAACTCGAGAAGGCTCTAACCACACAGCAGTAACAGACAATTGGTGCCCATCAACCTTCGACCTCATCACCGAGGTGTTATCCGTACATCCGTCAAGGATGAGTTTGGTGCTGGCGAGTGACTATGGCTTCTTGAGCCGCTGCTCATCGGGGACCGACTTCCATTCGAGTGTATTTGTCTCGAGTTCCCATTCCCATTAGTCCGTGAATTAGTCCCCTTCTTTAAAGCCGTCCGCTCATCTGCACCAAATTCTTCTTCCCAATCCTCTTGCTCCTCTGGTAGGTTTTGTAAATCCCCTGATATCGTCCTCCGATGGGGGTGCTGATTGGTTCTTGTGATAGGCGAGACAGGCCCCAGAGAAACATCTCCATCCGGACCTTCAAAAGTGTTGAAAAGAGTGTTCGATTGTGATCGGTATAAGGAACTTTGCCGACCGTGTCTGCCGCCGCCGCCGCCACCCATATGTGCGTCGATCCCTCTATCTCCGCCCGTCCAACCGTCCAGCGACATCCGGCCTTGCAAACTCAAACGGGGGTTCATAAGGCCGCCTTCCAAGGATGAGTGGTGGTCTAATGGCGGCTCGGGTGCCCGTGAGAGGTTGAGCAAATGCACGCCAAGGAAGGTCACAATAAATCCACAAAGAAGAGAGAATGTGTTGGCGGCGTCTGTGGTATTGAATCCCTGGAATAAGATTAAAGAAGCCACAATAGTGGCTGTCGAAAATCCAACGTAGTACATCGGATTGACGCTGAACGTTCTGTTAGCTGAATCGAAAACACCGTGTAAGAAAAGTCAGGCACATACACATTAGTAGAGAAAGTGTCCAGAGCCTTGTTGAAATAGTTCATTTGAACGACAATACATAATGCGACGACTATACCAAACACATATGTGCTTGGGTGTGTAAGTTGGTTGTTCCCTTCGAATGTAAGCTTGAGGGCAACACCAAAGCCTTTGACGGCCATGATACTGACTGAGCCGGCGAGAGAACAGATGGAGACGTAAACCATGGGATTCGAACGACCGTGTTTGGGAGCGACACCGTATATCATCACCAGGCAGAAGACGAGCACTGTTAGGCAGTACAATAGAAAGCCTGACGAACAAATCGGTTCTAGTAAAGATAGAAAGATTTTCGGTGGGCGTACCTGGTTGGATTGCGTAGTGCAGAATCTCATCAACCGTATTAACGGGTTTGTCCTCCGGTGCGTGCAAAACGATAATCAATGATCCTAGCAAACAGAGTGTGCAGCCTAACCGGCCAAGATGACCAAGTTCTTCTTTCAGCAAGAAAGAAGCAAGGATGGCCCTATAGAGTGCGAAGATCAGACAGGGAATCGGTTTTGAGTTGTGAGGACTGACCCAATGATTACACTAAGGGCGCCAAGAGGTGTGATGAGGATGGGAGGAGCAAAGGTATAGGCCGCAAAATTAGCAACTGCACAACAGAGGGCGATAATGAGAATTAGCACATAGAGTAAACAAATAACTGTACTTTCGCCAATAGCCACTAATTAGTAACTAAGTCAGTGTGGGCTAGCAGACGACCAAATGAAAGAACGCACTGGTCGACATCCCTCCCCACCACATAGGATTCCGTAGATACGAGTAGTTGTCCGATACTTGGGTTCCATACTGAGAGCTAGACGCAGCGTTGGTAAGTCCCTAGAGAGAAAATATTTATACACATTAGCCGCTAAAGTCTCTCCGAAAAGATCATTCACGAGAAATATACCATTTTCGTGATGATGAAGCTGGATCCGATGAGAACTGAGCCAGAGACGGACAGTAAAAGCCCGACATATTTGTCGTCCATGGAGAAATGTAGGCCAGAGTCCTGTTTTGGACTGATATAAAAATGAAAGGAAAGGTGAAAGTACAAGGCCCAAAATGTCGCCGAAGTGGTAGGTGCTCAAAAACCGACCATCAAACCACGACAATGCTTGGACAGTGGTCACGTGTGGTACTAGTTGTCCCTGAAAGTCCACTGTCCAGGCGTATTTGATGTGGCACAAACTCTATGTCCTTTCCCTAACGCTCACAATAAATTTCTTGAGAAGCTCAATAAATAACCATATGACACTATGGCTACCTTGCCCTTGCTTTGCTACTTGAGCCGAATTGATAAAGAAGTCAGTTGGTGCTTGTATTGAGACTCCTGGCCGGTTTCTTTGCAGAACATTGAAAATTCTGCTGATTTTTTCGATAAGCGCTCTAATTATCTACGGGTCGCTCTTATATTTCTGCCCATTTACTGTATGTTTAATTATTTTCCTGCCATAATTGACTCTCACTGACAGAGTGGTTTCATATTAATGGCCAGTGCCCAACTATTCTTGTCTTCATTGAATTAGGCCTGAACAATTTGGAGTATCATGCATTCAATACTCTAAAATCTGCCTCCTAGCCTACTCAGCAATATCTGGATTTATTTTCTGACATTGTCTTTGGTCTTCTCTGACCAGAAGCACATTGATTAGTTCAGTTATCGGTCGATATGAAAATGAGTGGAGAATTCAGTTACCCTGTAAGATATATGACTTCTTTGCTTTCAATGTCTAAATGCCCTTAGCGCAGATCTAAACGGCCACACAGTGCCTTGGTCTATCGATTCACAAAATCACAATCAGATCCACGGGTCTGACAGGGGCTAGAGCTAAATATAGACAAATATCCGCAGGAAAATTGGCCTCTGTTGGAAAGACTCGTACAATGTCCTTCAACCCTTCCCCGCATCGACGCCTTATTTCAGGGTTGAGTCAAGTAGCAAGAGCCGGCCGTTGTGTTTGGTTTACTTTGGAAGCGCGGCTAAAAAGAGTCGCACGATTTTGCAATCAAAAGGCGAACTGAAGTTTCGGAAATTTCGGTCTTCGCCGACTTGATCCAAAATTTTGTGCTTGTGTGGTACACCTCTGTCATGTTGAGATTACTGCATCGACCTCTCCTCAGAACCACCATCACCCATCCTCCAAAATACATCCCCAGGACGATGGCCACCTCTTCAACCCCCGATTTCGTACGTTGATATGTTCTGACAGCGTGGAGAGGAACAACGGCTAATTGGCATCGCAGAACAAGGTCCTGTACAGACCTCTAGCTGAGATCGACCCAGAGGTCAAGAACATCATCGATAAGGAAACATGGAGACAATTCACTGGCCTGGAGCTCATTGCTTCAGAGGTGAGTACTTTTACTCTTGTTGATCCGACTGGTCCCTAATTGCTCGATGCAGAATTTGACCAGCCAGGCTACGATGGAGGCCAATGGTTCTATCTTGACCAACAAATATTCTGAGGGTCTGCCAAACGCTCGTTACTATGGTGGCAATGAATACATTGACGAGCTCGAGGAACTCTGCCGCAAGCGTGCCCTTGTCGCTTTTAATCTTGACCCTGCAAAATGGGGAGTCAACGTGCAGCCTTACTCTGGCAGTGTGCGTTCTTGTTACGTTTCTTGAGGCATTCTATGATTACTGACATCTCCTCGTGTTACAGACCGCGAAGTAAGTCTCCATGGTCTAGTTACCCTTACGAGCGCATGTTCAGGCGTTCGTCCCTAGCTTCGCCGCCCTCACAGCATTGATTCAACCCCAAGACCGTCTCATGGGACTTGGTCTTCCAGATGGAGGTCATCTCACCCATGGCTACTACGTATGTCGCAATCAATCCTTTACTTTGTCTGAGGTTTACCAGTTCTTACACAAAACAGACACAAAAGAAGAAAATGACCGCTTCATCCATTTACTTCCAATCATTCCCCTACGCCATCACAAAAGATAGCAACCTCATCGACTATGATGCTCTTTCCTCTCAAGCCAAAATCTTCAAGCCCAAGCTTATCATCTGCGGTGCTTCTGCTTATCCCCGCGACTGGGACTACGCTAAGCTCAAAGAGATCACCATACGCGATGGCGCCTTCCTCATGTGCGACATGGCCCACACTAGTGGTCTCGTCGCCGCACAAGAGCTCAACAGTCCCTTCGACCATTGCGATGTTGTCACCACCACAACGCACAAGACTCTCCGTGGTCCTCGAGCGGGTCTCATCTTCTTCAGGAAGGATCTATCAAACTCTCCTGACCTCGAGAAGAGAGTTAACGAGGCTGTCTTCCCCGCTTGCCAGGGTGGTCCTCATAACAACACCATTGCTGCTGTTGCCACTGCCCTTCAACAGGTCGCTCAGCCAGAATTCAAGGCCTATGCTAAGCAGGTCGTCGCTAATGCTCGTGCTCTCGCGGAGACACTCATCGGACACGGATATAAGCTCCAGACCAACGGTACCGATAACCACCTTGTTTTGTGGGATCTTCGACCTATCGGCTTGACCGGCAGCAAGGTCGAGAAGATCTGTGATCTTATGGGTATCACGATCAACAGTTAGCGACTATCTTATACTGCCATGAATCTATACTAAAAATCACACTTAGAAAACGCCGTCTCTGGTGACGCATCTGCCCAAGTTCCAGGGGGTATCCGTCTTGGTACCTCAGCACTCACCTCCCGCGACATGAAAGAAGCCGATATCAAACTTGTTGGTGACTTCCTCCATCGCGCTGTTCAACTCTCTCTTCTCCTACAAAAGGAAGCCGGAACCAAGATGCTCAAGGACTTTGTTCGCGTCGCCTCGAAACAGGAGGAAGGTAAAGTCGGGCATCAACAAGTCAAGCAACTTCGCGATGAGGTTCGCGAGTTCGCAATCAAGTGGCCCCTCCCGGGTGTCGATGTCGCCAACCTGCAGAAGCCTGATGGGCTACACGAGCCTTTCTAAGCGTGCCTGGGGGCGTGTTATCATTTGGTAGAGTTTAGCATGTGAGAGGGCAATTAGATTGCTAGCGAAGATTCAACGATCATCTCTTATATGCACTTGTTTTGTAACAATAAATATTCACACTCTGGACTTCAACATCGTCCGTTCTGTATGTATTTCTGGTCACCACTTTGGCTCTCATTACCTGATCAAACCGAAGATGTCACGGCAGAATATATTAGATGCCCCTTGTGAGAATTTCTGCATTGTTAACTCCCTTGCAGGTTCGTCCCGAAGATGATGAGTGGGGAACCCGACTTGTTTGTTTGTTGCGTTCAGCGCACCTAGATCCGACTATTTGAATGTACAGAACTATCTCTGACTACGATGCCTGAACTCACTCCCTACAATGTCAATACCGTCTTGGGTGTTTATCCCGAGCGACTCTTCCAAGTCATGCCTGAGGTCTTCGAAGAAATGCTGGATCCCGACATTGACATGATGACTTTATTCACCTATTGCGTGTGTCCTTTGTACTTCCGCGTTACAAGCTGACTTAGTTGAATCAAACATTCGTAGAAAGCCATTCACGATCGCTTCGAACACGATGAACGCCCAGAAGGACATATGGGCTTCAACTCATTTGGAGAAGCTTGCTTTGAGGGGGGCATTGTGAAGACGTTACTGCAGATTGCCAGAGACCCCAAAAACCAACAAGACCAATTTCCTGCATTGGCAGCGCACTTTGCCCTACAGGCGTTCTGGATGTTGATGAGAACCGGAACAACAGAAGAGCGAAGAGAATTGCTGAAGCAGTTGTACGAGGATGGTGTCGTCGAGCTGTGCTTGAATGTAAAAGCTGGATTCACACTTCCCAGCCAGAATCTACTGACTCAGGACTTTGTCTTTTCCAGAATGCTCGAAGTGCCCCTTGTGTAATTCACCGTCAAGGTTCTGTCAATTTCATTAGATGCCTGTCTTCTGAGAGTTTCCTCGGAGAATTTCTGTCGGCAGCCGAAACTTCGAAAGTAATTGGAGATATGAGCGAATATATTCTTCAAGGCCCGCAACTCTTCATCGAGCAATTTGGCAACGCCCGTTTAACATGGCAAAGCTTCCTTTGCTTTGGAAAATTCGGCGTAAGTCCAATCACTCAATCTTTAACTGAGCTAATTCTCAACTTTAGACATCAAGAGACAAGGCTGCGAAGTATGCTCCGCGATACTACGCTATGTCTCAAGAAAGTGCTGCTTGGACAATCCAAGGGCTTTTCGTCCGCTGCCCACCTCCAAACCCTAGCTTCTGTCTCAAAATTCTGAAGCACGACCCTACCATCGTCGATCTTCTATTCAATGCTGCTGCGATCAAGCGTCCGCCATGGTACGCTGAGCTAGCTACCGACTCTATCATTTGCGAATCATTAGCAATGCTCTTCCGTGTTCCCGATCTTACCATGGCTGGTGTGGATGTCCTGCTGCCGAATCAGGATCTTCAAGAAGAACGAACAAGAAAATGGGCAGCTTTGTTGGATTGTTTGCGCATCTTAGTCTCTCGCCCGAATTGGGTTGGAATGTTCCATGAAGTGTTGAATATGCTGGAGGACGAGCGGCCTAGTGATGTGAAACGGTCGGTGCTATTTTCTTTTAAGTGGATCCTACGCTAAACTACAACTTCAAGGATGCTGCAAGCTGCGCGGAGTGAATATTACGCACAGTCTCGGTATGATCTCGAGACATATTTGCAGGTCTTCGAATATCGAGGTAGGCATTTCTCTTCAGTAAATCCTATCTGCATTTAATTCATTATACAGGATCCTGCCGCATCTGCTTGGAGAGATTGCTTACTACTCTATCTTACCTCCCAGAGTGTGATAAAGTCAGAGACGAAGACCTGTTGTCTCTGCTACGCATTTCGAATGCCGGCTTCAGAGAAGCACCGAATTCACTCGAAGAATCTTTCCATGTCGAAGCGGACCAGATGTTCTACCTAGAGAGTTCATTCGAGGTCTTCCGCAAACCTCTCTATTCCGTTTTTACAGAAGATGACGTTGATTCACCTCTTCAAATCGCTAGTGAACCTACCATGGGTCCCACTGCTCATGCTCGGTTTCTCACTCTACTTGCTCAACGAGGCGTCCTCAAAAAAATCTCTGAGACATCCAAGGTGCCTAAGTCTGCTGGATCACGCTTCAGTCTCTCTACGCTCAAGAAGATCGGGACTCCTGCTGTCATCCGCTCGTTCCTCAAGGCTTCGAAGCAACGCGTTATCGAGCGAAAGGCTGTAGGTACCAGACGGTTCAAGCAAGGTGGTGAAATGGACTTTGCTCGTGCAGCTTATTGCAGTGCCGCAGAACTAGCTAGGTCCTTGATTATGTTTGACGAAGCCACCCAAGGGATATATAGCAAAGAGCTCGAAGGAATTCGGAAAGAGTATGTTGCATGTTTGGGGAACGCAGCAGAGATGGCGCTTGGGGAGGAGATTTTCGAGCCGAGTCTGTTTTACGCTGTTGCTGCAGTCAGCGCGGCAACTCCATTGCCATTTAACGGGAGTCCTGACGCCGTTGACGCCTCGATCAGGGAGAAAAATGAGAGGAGAGTGGCAAGAGCTGAAGCGGGACTGCAAAGTATGCCATGAGATTCTGCGATACTACATATTGTATTCCACTCTTCTTCAGCGCTTTGTCATTTACTTGTTAATCTAAGGAAGTGTAGCTATAAAAATGATCCAATGATGTGGCCTTCAAGCAGAAGTGGCATGTCGAAAAACGACGACGATGAAAGTGCGTCGCGGTGAGAAATCAAGTACACAGGCGGGCAGAAACGACAAATCTCAAAACATCCAGTTATCGTACGGCAGGGTGTGGGCCATTCAAACAGGAAGTATTGCAGTCTGGAATTTGAATACTGAGCTGCTGCACCCCAGGACCACGGCGTTGCATCGGTGAATGATGATCTGGTTGTCAAATCTAGAGCAGGACAGAGAGGGACATGAATCATGAATGCCTTCATTCCTAAGCCCGTTGGAGCGTCGGCGAGGCCTTGGAAGAGCTCAAAAAACTTCTTATAGAGACCGGATTGCTGAATACGGCTTGAAATCGCAATCACTGACATAAATGGTCACGAAGTCAGGCTGGAATGATAAGTGTGATATTTAAATATGGCAACATTTGAGTACACACCGAGCAATTACTCTATCAGCATCCCAGCTGCTTCATCGCTCTCTTTCTTGTTAAAGTGCAATATCCTGCGAGAATCCCGGCGAGAATCGAACCCAGATTCCCTGGCAGCTTCATGAGACCAACGCCCTTTTTGTCGACCAAAAATTATTCCAACGTCCTCATCGGCTTCCCATAACGGATAAGAGGATATATGTGCATAAGCTGCGTGACCTTCCTTTGCATAGCGGGGGAAATAGTCAAAAGCCTCGATCATGTCATAACTTTTCAATAGTCGATCCAGTGATTGCAGCCTGTTCTTCATGTAATTTATGTATATGTCTGACTCTCCAAACCTAAGAGCGCACTCCAAAACTTTTTGGCGAGGAAGGAGGAATTCGCCAATTCGCATTGTTGCCAATTGAAGGATGCAATTGACGACGAATAATGATGATGATAATTAGGAGAGGAACGACTGCAGGACAGCTTGATGTTTGGCCACCTCGGAAACCAAACAAAGCAATGGTGGCGATGTGATGCTTGACCTGCACCACCCGGTCTGCTAATAAACTCCTTGCTTTCTATGCAACCACATCACTATAATCCAGAGACCTTGTGTACTGTATCAGTGTATGTATACTTCTGGCAACCGCGTGCATCGCCTATTGTGGTAAATATGTTGCATGTTGATCCCAAAAGAGAACAATGTACTTGTCTCAGTAACACCGACTCATGATCACGAACACAATGGGAGTCCTACTATTGTTTCTCAATCATATATATATGGCCACAGAGATTCTGAATTTCCATTCCTCAGCCTCGTTTGCTGATACCACCTCCAGTTCCGTCCGTCTCGTTTTTCTTCGTCTTCTCATTTTTTCCTCGCGGCCAGGAGCCTTACGAACGCCTACGACTTACTTGTCACCTACGATCCTTCATTTTAGATCTCCATACACGACTTTACACAGTTAAATTTCTTATAAGACATCTAGAATGCCTTTTAACACTGCTTCTCTTTTGGTCCTTTCTGCGATTTTCGCCACTTTCGCACCTGTTCAATCAGCACCTGCCATCTTCGCTAGACAAGCATCAAGCACCACTACTGGAGCTGCTGCTGCTGCTTCTGGTAACTTCAGTGTGAAGCAAAATGCTTTGGATGCACAAGGGCTGAATGCCAAGTTCAAGACAATCAAAGCTACGGATACCTGCACAAGTGCGTTCTTCTTTGATTTGAAGTTGTGTTACAATCTGATCTAGTTTCTTTGTTCTTAGCTGGTGACATGGCCTGCGTCGAAGGCAAATTTGGTCAATGCGTGGCTGGGAAATGGGTGTTGACCCAATGTTCCGCCAGTTTGACTTGCTACACTCTGCCTCTTCTCAAGAAGGCGGGAACTAGCATCGTCTGTGATACCCAAGCTGATGCAACTCAACGATTCATTGACGCCGGTGTTACTGGTGGCGTAGATGGGAATGACTCAGTGGCTACACCTGCTGCAACGGGCTCAGCTTCTGCCGGCGTTCCATCCAGTACGACTGCTCCTTCTGAGTCCGATGCAGACGCCGACTGCGACGACGATGCCGCGGACGATGGCGATGAAGACTGCGACGATGGTGACGATGTGTCTTACGGAGATGATGGTTGCGAAGATGATGATAATCACTCGATGAGCAGCGCTCCTGTCGCCACCAACACCCCGGTGAAGGTCAAGACTGCCATAACTTCCGCATCTGCTGCCGCTACTACAGCAGCCACTCTGGCAAACGATGCGCAAGGAACCGTTACCAAAACGGTAACACTTATTCCGTCAGGAGTCGACCCTAAAAATCTCGCTTTCACCAGCCTCACTTTGGAACGCCGTCAATTGTTGACTTCGTCAAGCGTGGTCACTGCAGCTGCTACCATTACGACTGTCCCTGCGATACCCAATACTGCAGTCACCACACCCACCGCTGCTGTCCCCACTCTTGCCACAGCTTCCTCTGCTAGCAACGCTATTGTTACACCAACAATTGCCGTGGGTCAGAACGGAATTGTCACTGTCACTGTCGTTTCGGTCTCTACAGTCACAGTCTCGGCCACCGACTGCGCCGCCTCCAACACCATTATCGCTGCTCTTCCTACCACAACCGCCGCCGCCGTGACAGTTGTCGCCGCTACAGCGAGCCCCAGTACGATTGTTCCCGTCTTCACTCCCGCTACAGCATCTTCCAGTAGCTCATCTAGCAGTTCCGCCATTGCAACATTAGTTCCTGCAACGGCAGCTGCTACAACACCTGCCGCTACTATTGTCACACCAGTGACAACCGCTACCCCCACCCCCACTGTAGCTGACACGCCCAGCACGAACACTGACCTCAGCTTCCTCTTGACCGCCACGATTGGACAATAATGATCATCAATACTTCTCTTCACAGAGGCCTATGGACGAACGCTTCCTCATATATCATGACCATATCATTTGTATCAGTTACTGTATCATTAACTATTCTTCTACTCACAGAACCATATGGATCTTGTAATACATCTTTCGCAACTATCTTACAACCGTTCCAATCAGATGATCAGAGTTTGTCAGAATCGCGTCTCAAAATAGAACTACCATCATCACCACCAACACATTAAAGCTGATTCATCGACACAACCAGACGTCATATATAACGTCCTGTATACAAATGTCTTGCTATGCAACTCTCTTCCCGACTTCACATCATGGCTCGCCCAATTGCTTATCAATTAACTAAACCAGGGCAGATAAATTTGCCTGGTATAACCGCAGCTTCTAAGAAGATCACGGAGGAACTCTTGAAGGCAGACGTGGATGATCATCACTGCTACTTTCGTTCAGCTGGACTTCACAACCACACAGCTCACCAGTTTGCCCAACTCGTAAATGAGAATCTTCTAAAACCTGACGTGTTTACAGCATTCTTGCCGCATACGATTTCGGCGCAACTCCGGCCTTGTTACAGAAAATTTATGACCACGACGGTAAACTTCAAAGGTCTATTGTCCTAGAACCAAAGGACAAAGAGATCGTAGTCGATGAAACGAACTGGAAAAAGCATGTAGGAAAGACACACAAGTATGTCCACATTTTCTATGCCGCCTTTACCAAGCTTACAAAAACATATATTACAGCGAATACAACGCGTTATACAAGTTCTTCACAAAGCAGGTAACTGAACTTGGAATCCCAGCGACACTGGAAAAATACGTCTTCAACGAGGATGCCAACCAGGATGGAACCAATATGTTGACTCGGGTTTGCAGCGGCGCGTAAGTCATGGTGGATCACCCAATGGGCAATGTCTCATTGCAATACTTTTAATCAGAGTTCATCCCCTCATTCAAATAGGTGTAAGTGTCCTCAGGCAATGTTATCAAATAATCATCTCACCAAGGCTTAGTATGGCGCTGAATTTGGCCATGAAGCACTGGTCGCTACTGGTGCGTTATCCTTTCTCTTCTTAAATCATTCAGTCAGCTTACCAATTCTCAGGTCTCGCGCAAGCTGCTACGAACACACCTATCCAAGGAAGCGTTGCAACCTTTGATAAGGTCACACCAGAACAGAGCATTAGCCTCTTGGAACTCCTCCGACGTGTCAATGAGTTGGAAGTTCTTAAGCCTCCAGCTTACAACCCAGACTCAGGCATTAACCAACGCTTCAAAGATGCATATGCGAACGGTGGTACCGAGGAACTCCAGAAACTCTGTTCTCTATATCACATCAGCGACACCATCAGTGACGAAGAGCTCAACAAGAAAGCAGAGGAAATATACTGGGTTGTTACCCTGCTCCTTTCAGCAACTGGCAGAAAGGGCAGAAAACCCCGCATGGACTTCTTTTTCATGCATTTGGTCACGTCGTCACTCTTCATTCGACCGATCGTCAGTTATATACAGAAGCAGGAGCATAAAGCTGCTTTCCTTCGAACCTACGTCTTCTTCATAATGGCCTACAATTTGGCTCGAGGACGTCCTAAAATTGATATATCGCTTGCAATGTCGTACCCTGCCGTCGTGCGTGCGCCCAAGGGGTCCGGCGATAATATCCAGCCCTCCGACGTCTCCCTCGGCAGTCCATTCGCAGATGAGGATTTTAATGCTTGGCCGGAGCTGGTTCAAGGCGCACTTTACCACCCCGAATCGCATGTCCTGAAGTCACTTCGTTCGCTTGCTTATTTCTCAGCAAATCTCGGCACCACACCGCCCGGTGGTGTCCCTGGAGCTTGGAAGGATGCGGCAAGCCAGATCGAAACATTCCCAGGTGTAGGACAGCTCGACGGCACCCTTTTCATCAGAACCGCTGGTGTCATCTTGAATACATTGGGATGGTGTGGTCATGGTCAAAAGGAAGGGAAGTGGGATTACAGTGCTTTGGGTTGGGATGAGGCCTGGAATAACCAAGACTGATTCGTGGATCCACAAGCTAAAAATTCTACACTGTACTATGTTGCTTATACCTTGATTGAAACATTGGTTGCGATGACTCCTGGCATTGGAGCTGAACTGAGTGTACCAAGCTCGACACCCTTTCCCTCCTTCTTTGCTTTCCAAAATCTGACCTTGTCAAAACCAAGTTGGAACCCGGCATCGTTGGATCTTCTGTCTGACAGCCCCACTCCGCTCTTGAACTCTTCTACAGTTTGATGTACTCCTTCTGCTGACGTCCAGAGCCCGGTGTACCCCAATCCACCCTCTTCGGGAGGAAGTCGAGCTCGAGAGTCATCGAAGATCATGTGTGTTGTCACCAAAGGGAATATGGAAGGCTGAATCGCCATGAGATCACCTTTTACTGCAGGGAAATATTTGGCCAATCTCGACCCTTTGCGAACAAGGGCTTGTTGGAATCGGTAATAAGTCTCAATTATAATGGCGAGGAGCATTAACGCCGTTGTCGAGACATACGGGAACGTACACTCGTCATTGGTCATGGTTCCCATGATTGTGTACAAGTCGCCATAAGTTGGTGGTGGACCAGGATCGGCAACAACGAAAGCATCTCCACCAATGTCCGGGTTATTGGAGGTAGATGATTGCAGCTCAATAAGACGCGCTTCGTAACAGAGATGTGCGGCAGCGCAGTTCTCGACGTAGTTGAAAGATTGGACTACATTGTGTGCCCACGAGGGGTTGTGTCGTCTGACAAGCCATGCACCGCAGTTCATGTCCCCCCGAGGGCCAAATACACCGTTGCCAGGTCGTATGCACCCTGTCCTGATAACTTGACCAGGACTATCGCCCGTAAGTAGCTTGTCTGACGCACGTATTAGGCGTTCTCCCTGGATCTTTGAAGCTGCGTAATTTGAGAAGAACTCTTCGTGCTTTTTAGGGTAACGCGAGTCATCGTCGTCTATCACCTGCACAAAATTCTCCGGTTCCTTCTCCCAAGGCCATAGGAATAGCCGAGTACTGTGAAGACCAATTGCGCCGGAAGAGGTGTAAACCAGTACATCGGCTCCAGCACCTCGCGCTGCTTTGACCACATTTTTGGTGCCTTCAACATTGACTTTTGTCGACCGATCAAGAAGCTCAAGATGACGCTCAAAGAATCGAATGTTCGCAGCTGCATGAAAGACGCTGATACCAGTGCGAGGTACTGAAACCGACCATGGAAGCTTGAAGGCAGCATCCGTCGCCGCTGCATCTGTGACGTCAACTTTCACAAATTGTAATCCTTGCGCCAAAGCATCACGAACGACGTAGTTTGCTGGAGGGTGAAGATCGAGTATGCGGATATTCTGAGGGTTTTCACCTCTTTGAAGCAGCTTCGCAGCGATCCAAGCACCGAGGAACCCACCCTAAAACCTGATCAGATACATGATTCTCGACTAAAGCGACGATCTTACGCCTCCGACGATAATGTAGCGTCTACCTGTTTTCGGAGGTAGAACTTCCTTTGTAGAAAGCGGCGCCGACGCTGCAAGCCTATCTGCTAGCTCTCGCGCGTCCGTAGGTGAGATGCGCTTGGGGCTGAAATAAAGGGCTGCCTCTGGAATTTTCAAGAGGCGTTTATCGTTCCAGACAACATAGAATACCAAAATCAAGCAAGAGAAGACGGCTGGTATGACTTGGGTGACAGTCATGAAAAAGAAAGCAAGTGGGCAGACCCTTGGGAACGGTGGGTACCAAATTTATCATCCTTACGCATGAGAGTCAGACTTGAGAAAGCTACTTCGGAGAATGACGTGACGGAGGTATTTCGCGAGTCCAGTGACCAATCGCCGGAAGGAAATCTTTGAGGGCGGGACAAGCTTGAGATCGAATAGCAAAAGCGTTAAAGACCTCTCACAGTCTCTACGCTCGGTACATTGCAGCGAGTATATAAAGCATTTACAAATATACGCAGGAACAGCTAACTGTACAAATGTTTTATGATGGAGGTGGCGGTGGTGGAGGTTCAGATGGTGCAGCGCCACTAGGAGGGGCGGGAGCTGCACCTGCATTGGCCGCATAAGCAGCGTAATATTGTGCGTATTGTTGCTGTTGACTTTCTTGCCATTGCTTAAACTCGGCAGAATTTATATCATATCCATATGCCGCCCTGTAACAAGTGATTAGCGAGGATATACGATGTCAATTGCCATAGAACAGACCAGTGCGCTTTGAAAGCCTCAGGATCCGTAGGTGGAGGTGCCGAAGCTTGACCATACTGTGCTGATGCAGCAGCATCTCCTGCTGGTGTACCTGACGGGGGTGGTGGGGGGCCTTCTCCAGGAGGAGGAGGCGGAGCAGGAGCTGAGGGAGGTGGGGGTACGTATCCCTATAATGCAATACCGTTAGAATCAAGGAGCAAAGAAGACGCTCATCTCTACTCACAGACATGGCGCTGTATGCCGCATATTGCGCTTGCGCTTGATGCAATTCCATCTGCTGGTGTTGAATCAAAGTTTGCATTTTTGCATGCTCTTGGCGAACCACAAGGAGCAAGTCTTCAGTTAGGACTTTGGCTCGGGCAACCTGACCTTCATCAGGCCCACTGGAAGGCGGTGTGAGCAAAGCCGAGGGAAATGGGAGGAGGCAAAACGAACGTGATATGGATGTAAAGTGGAACAGGTTCTTCAACACTGGTCTAAAATAGCCATTAGAGCAGGTAAAATGACGAGAAGGAGCTCGCGTACCTCTTGGTCAATGAAACCTGAGCCGAGACCTTTTATCTGAACCCTTGTACTTGTTTCCGACTGAATATACTTCACGAAAGAGCCCTGGCACAGCCAATAAATACCAATATCAGCCAAACAGGTCGGAACTTACAGACGGCCCAACAACTTTGGCTCTGATGTTGAAATTTCGAATTGAATCGAGGCCAACGGGTAGCTTTTCTTCGGGCCATTTGCGCTAGATAGCTCTGTTCAACGTTCGTCGCGGTAATTGAATAAAAGCAATTTACGCGTTCTCTTCCTTTGTCTTTCTCCACAAGCGATCCCATGTCCATAGCAATGAGTTCATGGACTTTAGCGACTGCTTTATCCATAACGTCCTTCGTTCGTGCTGAAATATGAATATAGAGGGGAGGATCTTTCTCTGTGGCTTTGGACCTGTCTGGATACCATACACCTCTAGTACCGACAGATGCCCCAGTTTCATCGTGGATCTGGAAAGTAAACGGGGAGGTTCAAAGCTGCAAGGAGAATGACACAGCTTTGAGACACGTACCATTTCTTGAGTCGAACCTTTTGTTAGCAAATATCGATTTCGGACATCATTAATGTCAATGTCCTGCGTAAACTCTTCGTGATCCCCTCCAAGTCCTCCACCCAAAGCACCGCTGGCGAATTGAGCAGCAATTTTGGCAGCAATAGCGGCCGCGGCTGCAGCTGCTTCCGAAGCCGACTTTGACTCATCCGTTTTGGCAACCTTGGTCGCAGAGCCGGTGTCTTCTCCAGGACCTGGTTGATCCCATTTTCGTTTTGATGTTTTTGGAGGAGGAGAAGCCATTGGACAGTGGCGGCCTGTAGACTGTAGTTAGAGGACGAGCAAACAAATCGCAGTTTCCCACATTGCTCGTTGGTGTTTGTTTTGACACCTATCCCAAAAAGGGAAGCCCGCTGATCAATTGATTCTGCAACTGCTAAGCGCTGCTTGTGTTGGCATGCTAATTTGTTCTAAAGTACTTACTGCTAAAGCCAAATTAAAAAGGGCGGCGTGGCCTACCCCCGGGGTTTGAACCCGGGAGTCACCAATCGAATCCTTAATCAAGAACCCAAAGGCAGAATTGGTTTACACCAATAGGCCAGGCCGACAATGAAACGTACTAAATTTGAACCTTTTGTTCAGTTACTGCGGCAGAAGAAATGAAGCCCAGAGCTAATAATTGAGTGCTTCAAAGTTGACACCAAGAAGATGACAATAATGAAGTATGTATATACAAGCTATCTCCTGTAGGAGTGGGGTTAACCTACAAAATCTACGCCAAGATGGCAAGTCCCGTGTAGAGCTAAAAAATTGAGTTGACAACAAGGTACCAATAAGTACTACTTATAGCTCAGCTTGAAGCTGACCGCGTGATCGTAGTCTGCTTCCGAGAGACTAAGAAGTTATTGTTAACTGAGACGACCATTGAATTACACTCGCTTTATTAATTCTCAAGACCCAAGACGTCGTTTTTTGCTGGGATACGATCAGTGCAAAGTCTCCCGTTGGGGTTTGTTTGGACTCGTGTCCAAAAAAGGAAACCCCGTTGATCGATCTGACCAGACGCGCCTAACTGTTAAGCGCCGCTCGTATTCGAGCGATAATTCGTTCAAAATGACCGTTGTAACTAAAGTAAAGAGGCAAAAAGAGGGCCTCACTGGGAATTGAACCCAGGACCTAGACTTGTGGCAGCGGTTCAATTCCTAGAAAAAAGCGCAAGCGAAGCGAGTGCTTTTTCTTTTCGCCGCCCAACTGTATCTGAGCGAAGCGATAACTATTTTTGAGCGAAGCAATTTGGCGAGCAGCAGCGAGTGCTTACTGTATTTGAGCGAAGCGATAACTATTTTTGAGCGCAGCGATTTGGCGAGCGGTAGCGAGAACTGTATTTGGAGGTGATATCATCACATGTTTTGATCGACATACCTTCTCAACTCGAAAGCATTTCGATCACCATCATCCGCGATTTCGCTGGCGGCGGGCGCTCTCTCACCTGCCTACTTTTGCAATCCATCTCACTTTCAATTACCTGCAAATTTGCGGGCGCGTTTCCCTGGAAATTGTCTTCTTCTTTCACCACCTCATATATCAAGAAATACTTCAACTTTGACCGGTTCACGCTGTTGGTACGTGTCTCGGCAACAACTGGTGAGTTTTTCACATCGCGGGGGTTCAGGCAAACGGATTAAATACCCGAAACAATAAATACACTCGCAGATGTCAACGTCGCGTTACATCACATGGTTTGATCAAAACGCCCTCCCAATCCGAGAGCATTTCGATCACCCGCGATTTCGCGGGCACCTCAGCCACAGAATTGCGGTCCATCGACATTTCCGTGATCTTCATCAATTCACGCTCAACACCACTCTCTTTGCAGCGAGCGCTGTTGGTACGTGTTTTGGCCATGACTCTGTTGGTGATGTTGAACTGTGACAGTGATCACATCATCACTCTCATCTGCCTTTCGGTCACCTCCACCATGCGCCCACCCTCATTCCGTCAAGTTGTCGTTCCTAGGAGCTTCTCCTAGTGGCGATTCTTCTTGCCTTGCATAACTCGAGTTCCTAGGAGCTTCTCCTAGTGACTTGGGACTGCTGTTCAAGGACTTTCTCTTTCAAAGTAATGGACATTTTCTTTTGGTGTCTACAACTAACAATCTTTAAACAGCTTTCACAACTCAGTACTCTTCGAACCTACGACGCTCAGTTCGCCTCTTGGTCTCCTCCTGCATGTACCTCAGCTTCACCTCATATGCTTCCTTCTCCTCTCGGGCAGCCTCGATCCTCATCTTGCAAGCCTCGACAACCTGAGCAAGAGTCTTACGAGTCTCGTCTTCAACAAAAGCCGCAATCTCCTTGCGCTTCTCCTCCGATTCCATGCGCTTGTTCTCAACAATCGCAGCAGTCTCCCTCTTCTGCATGTCGAGCACCTTCTGCTCCTTGATTATATCCCAGTACCGCTCGACTTCGGTCACTTTGGCTCGCATGAGATGGTAGTGAGCAAACGTGAGTTGGTTCACGTCCTTGGTAAGCAGATCCGCATACTCTGGCTCGTCGACCACCATGGTGACATCTTCATCCTCAACAGGAGCTTGTTTTTTCCCCCTGCTTTTCTTGGAGGCTACAAGGAGGGATGTCAGATCAAAAACAACGGTACGTTTAATACATACGGTGGTCTTTCTCCATCGTAATATCCTCATCTTTATCTTTGCTCCTAATCTTCTTGGTAGCTTTAAGGAGAGCCGTCAGATCAAAACTGGAACAGAGAGGAACACACACGTACGAGGCGCATCGTCGTTGCCTTTCTTGGTGCTGCCTATATGCGGTCGATCAATGCCCGATCAAAGAAAGTCGAAACCCTCAAATATTCACCTGAAGGGCGGCCACGCTTCGCATGGTTAACTACAGCGGGGGAAGACTCGGAAGAAGACATATTAGATAGAGAGAAGAAAGAGAAGGGGGGGGGGTAGGGAGGAGAGGGGATTTTTAAAGGCAGGGAACGGTCACATGTCACAAGGAAAGAGGATAAATACCGCGTCGTGTCTCCTTCCCAAATACCCCATCCATGCCTCCTGTCCCACAACTCATTCAACGGCTGGATGATGCCACCGCAGTCATCCCCTCCAACTTTGAAGCATCTCTTGGCCCCGAGGTTCTGGCAAAGATCGGACCCCATACCGCTCAGTTCAAGCGCATCTCCGCAAATATCAATCAGTCTGCTCGCGCTTTCAATGCAAACGACCAAGAAGCATACAAGAACATGGTTCTCGAAAAAGCAAAGGTGGTCCACAGCAATCGTTCCAAGAAGATCCTGGATCGCGAAACCTACGTTATCAATATGTGGATGACCGTGCTCTCCCAAAACAAGGAAGGCCTCACCGTTGGCCAAATCTGGCACACCGATATGATCAAAGAGCATATATTAACCTTTCTTTACTATGCGGCAAGTGACGATTCATTTATCCAATGCACAACATTAACAAAATTGTCTTTATAGGTCGACGCAATGAAACCTCTGAGGGGCTACGGCGTCTTACGCTCATCGTCTTTGGGGTCGGTGTTGTACACCCTTGTCTCTCTCGTGGCTAGGTATGGTCACGATCCGGTCACGTTCACACCCAGAGGCCATGAGCTGCTCACAAATGGTGGCCTATACCACAACCTTCAAGGACAGTTGTTCAACAGTGAGTAACTTTCGCTCTGATACCAGTGCATATACTTACCCTTCTTTCCAGTTATTCTAACACGAAAGCTCGACAAGACTCGTCGTAACCCCATATTTGCAGGACGCGATCACGGTCACTTGATGATCGTCACCGCTTTGGTCAATTCAACAAAAGAACCACCTCGCCGCCTCTGTGCAATACAGAATATCCTCAGACTCGACATGACATTCTATGCCACCTGCCGCCCATCGACCTTGGGATACACCGAAAAGAGGTTCAGGGATGCTGGAGCTGTAAGCCGGCCTCTCTAGATGCAACCTGCATATCACTGACAACGACACGTTTAGTATATCAAACTGAAGGACCTTACGATCTATAAAAAAGGTTACATGGAGTACGAAATCAAGATCAACCTCCAGTACTTCAAAGGAGCGTTGCGCACCGTCCACAACGACCAACAGGAAATAACGTTCAAGAGCGTCCTGTACACCCACAACATCCTCTTCGATCCTGTTATCACCTTCATTGCCTTTCTTCACCTGAGAGGAGTCTTTTCAAAGCCATACAAGGTCCGTTGTCTCTCTTTTTCTTTGTGGGTGGTTTTTGATTATCCACTAGACGGCAGACGAGTTGTTCGATGACCCGGCCGCTCAACTCCTGATCGACTCGGCAGAACTGGAATCACCATTGTTCCTCAAGACAAAGCCAGGCGGGAAGGGCTTGACAGATTTGGCCGCCTCCGCTGATAGCCACACAACATCAACGGAGAACCTAGCGTTGGCCGCTGGGCTGCCAATCATGGGTCCCACAGCCTTTCGTCGTGACGGTGGTAACAAGTGGAGCCAACAAATGGGCTTGGGTGTCGCCAAGGATTTTCTGAACCACCACGAAGGTCCCAACGTCCTCGGAGTACACTATCACCGCAGAATGAACAACTTTAACCCGGTCGGTATCCGCATCGGAGAAGAGAAAGGAACAAATGAAGCATATGCAGGCGAGATGATCGAGGTATGCTTACTTGTGATCGGACCCAGTTCTCGACGACTGAAAATTTCATTAGAAAGATCGCCAGATGCATCTCTTCAAGGAGAATATTATCGAATACATAGTCAGATACAAGGCATTTCAAACGAAGGAGGCGAAAACTCAACGCCAACTAGCACATCGCAAAGAAATCCTGGTACGTCTTCTTGTTCCTTTTCAGTGGCGCCTCTCTCTGACCACGTCTGTTAGACTGATCCCAAAGCGCTCAAACTCAGAACAGAGATATCTTGTGCCAGGGCCGAATTTCTCACCTGCTTTTACCCCATGGAACACAAAATGAGCGACAACTGCGCCGGCGTAACAACTATAGTCAACGCGGCACTGGGGACAAACACTCGCAAGGGTGTCGTTTTTCGGGACCAAGCTAAAGCCCTTGAGGTATGTTACCACACGTCCAAGTCGAACAATTCATTTAATCCCCGTTCTAGATGCAGCAGAAGTTGTACGGTCTCTACAAAGAACAATCCAAGCTCAACAGGGCCCTCAACCACGCTTTGACTCGCAAGGACCAACAAACCCGGACCGACGAGTATCGTAAGAATGAGATCTCAGGAACAGCTGAAGAACGTCAAGAGGCTGTAGAAAGCCTTGACCGCGTCCAAAAGGATGACGTGAGGGATATCTTGACGCTTCCCATTTTAGAGAAACCCCTTCGTGCGACTGCTGACTGTCCGGGTCAGTGTTTTCATCTCGTATCTTTTAATCTCTGCTCAAATATTTTCCCTTGCAGTGGTTGAAATCAATGAAGAGGAACTCGATCGGTATGACGACGACAACGGGTCATCTTGTCAACTCGACAACGACGTACTCTCATGGGCTGATGGCCTCAACCGCACGATACAGGTGGAAGAGCGCATTATCGAAGACGAAATAGCAGTTCCAAAAAGCCTCAACCTCATCGTAAACCAGTATGGCCCACTGTTCGACGCGAACGAGCCCCAGGAACTTGCGGATGCACCCGATGTAGATGAAGCAGTTGAGGTCGACGTTTTTGCGATGGATATCAAGCACGTTCGTCGAAGGTTCTTCGACTACCTCACGGCACCTGCTAGAAAAGAAAAGCAGGTTGTTGTAAGAACCTCTATCTTTACCCAGCAACCCGTATGCTAATTCATTAAAAGGTCATCGATGACAATATTGTCGACGACGTTATCAAGGACGCTGTCGAGACTTACCCGTGTACCGTCTGCATTGAACGCGGGTTCAACAAAGTTTTCTCTTGCCGTTCTCACTTGGTTAGACACAAGTAAGTGTTATCGAGGTTCGACGTTGAGGACAGCGCTCACACACCCTTTTCAGTCTTCAAATTCACTCCAAGTGGAAAGAACTCGAATGGAATGGCATACGTCGGCCGGGCGAAAAAAGGTTCCATTGCCCCTCGGAGCAGTGCTCAGCCTCTTATGTCGCATTAAGCAAAGTGTTTACTCATATGCTGAACAAATGCCGGGACTCTGAAAAGTGGATCGCGTTGAAGGCAGCTCATCAATTAGGTGCTAAGCAGTACAAGGGAGCGAAGTACGTGGATCGTACGGATGTGACTTTCATCCCTGGTAATCACGAGGTATGTTATTACCCTTTATAAGAAATATTTGTCTAACGAAATGCATAGGATCTAATTGGGCTCGCAGAAATGGCCCACTGGTATCAAGACGACCATATCTCCAACGCGATCAAAGAAGATTACGCAGAGCTCGCAGTCGATGCTCTCCGACCGACAGAACCCGAGGACGCGTCGTTGGACGCCCTCGACTGGTACCTATCAAGTCATCTCAATCGGTTGACCACGGCTGCTCGTCCTTCAACGGTGGTTGCAAAAGCTGGCGAGCCATTCGAGCTAGATGGTTTGGACTTTAAAACATTCTACTCAAAGATGTCTACTAAACCGTATACTGCTATTCGCCCACCCCTTTGGTAGTCTGTAGATAGTAATAAACTGATCGATACGCTCTCGCAATCCAAGGGCCATTCGATCACTTGCACTATGAAAGAAAAAGACATCCGGGCCTCACCGGGAGTTGAACCCGGGGCCTCCTGCAATCAGTTACCCAAAGCAGGAATCATGCGACTAGACCATGAGGCCGGTGGACATTGCAGATCTATTTTACATCTAGTTAGTTTTTCATCTCCCATTACAGATTTGGTTCCTCCAATCGTGTGGCTGTGCACCCAAAGGAGGAATCATGCGACTAGACCATAAGGCCGCATTGACAGACGGCAAAAGCAGCACTATTGGTGGTAGTTCTACTGTTTCGAGTGTGACAGCTCAAACTAACCTAACTTTGAAGTCACTAATGTTTATCAACATATGTTGAAGACGTAACAAACCTATCGCAATGAGGGATTGACTCAACAAAGCGGATGCAACGCGAAGACTTTGATTATGGGCCTCGGACTAGCCACTGATCTCGGCGCTCTGAGTCCTTTGAACGATTAGGTAGCTCATAAACACTGTCAATAGGGTATGGCATATAAATGAGTCTATTCCCACAGCCAGGTTAACGGATGTAGCAAGTTATATATTTGTGCCCTGTGTTAGTTTGTACATCAAATGCTTAGTACCTTGCAGATATATTCCTTGATGCTATGGGAAAATTGTCTGCGTGCTGCGAAAGATCAGTTACAGATATCATGCTAAATTACCAGAATTTTTGAGCCGCTGAAGCCCAACTGAAACTACGAAGTCCAAATCACTGTACTGGATAAAAGGCCGGCTTTTCCCGCAACTCCCGCAATCAATCGTCCTGTGGACAACGCTTCAGCTTCACCCACGATGGTTCCCAGGTTTAAGCTTCCAATTCGTATAGATGTTCTGGTCAATCTTTTCTAAGGCTTTCAGAAGTAATTATTTCGTCGTAGGTCTATCCTGTGTACCGAAAATCAACCTTCGCAGAACTAGTCGTCCGAGGTCGTGCGACTGGGCACAGGTATGTAAATCTCCGCAGGACGCTTCGGAGGTTCAAAATTTCTGTCCTAAAGTCATTTTTATGATGATGGAAGACCAAGAATCTATGTCTCGCATTTATGCCCTGGACAAAATGAATATGCATACCTTGAAGCATACCGCAACGTCTCCGGCCGGTTTTTCTCATTGAATCAAAAATGCACGAAGTTGCCTCCCTCCGAGTCCGTTACTATCAGCTCGTGGCCTCATCGAAACTGAGCAAGATTCCGAAGCTCAGGCTGCTGGTTTACACACGCAAAAGCCAGGCCAATATATCTCATTTCTTCAGCCTTGGGGTCGCCTTCTACTCATTTTTATCGAAAATGTGGAAACTGTCAATATCTCAAATAAGAGCTCTATCCAGCTCTGGGACTTAGGAGAGACCAACAGTTCTACCGGTCTGGGGCACTGTTAAACCAACTCGCCGCTAACGGTGAAATCTTGGATTTTAACGTCTTGGGAAATAAAATTGTCTGGGTGAGCAGGAGCGGGAGGATAGTTGTTTGAGATTTCCAACAAGCGCCTCGCAGCGAGCCGGGGTATTGATTCCGTGTTTGTGGAAGAATTTAAAGATGTAATGCTCGTAGTTGGCTTATTATTTACTTTGGTCAAGTTCTTGACGGAAACACTGCTCATCATAGCTTCATCACTTTGAGGATGATATTTATCTTGTGAAAAAAGGCTGTACGCTCCAGTGGCCATGGCGTATCCCAAAACTACAAGACCAGGACCTTTTTGAGATTTCGGGCGTATGGCACCCGATCAATACTGGACCACATCTATTCTACTCACTCAGCGCTTTGTCACTGCCTCAAATTGAGAAACACATCGCAGTGGGTATGGCTCAAGCTTCATTCACAGGACGACGGCCGTATTTTCACTTGGCACTGGTCGATCAGGACTCAACCATGGGTTTTTACCGTCTTCTTCCCATTTCACAATGCACAGAAAACACTAGCTGCGCTCCATCTTCTTTACTCGTCCATCGCGGCAGTCACGGATCCCACATTTGGCCATATGACAAATACCAATTATCAGATATTCGAAAATGCGACCAAGGCTTTGTTTTTGGCTTTGATGACCCGAACGACTCGCCGTCTCTTGTTGATATACTTGACGACGAACGATCTGGTTCTATTTCAGTGGTAGAGCGGAGACTTAACTTGGGTTTTACAGCACAATACGAGTTTCATGGGATTTGTTCTGCGACCGGCAGAATGGTCGTTGTAGTAGATCGCGCTGTGTATGTCGTCGATTATCTCAGCTTGCCAACTAACTACGTCGCTTAGCAAGTTGTCAGCTAGGAGATTATCATGTAACTTAATCATAACCATCTCACCAGTGCAGCCTCTTTTGAATGCACAACAAGTTCGTGAGATAAGATAACTTGCGATTTGTCAAACGAGGAATGAAATAGGGGCATGTATAATGAGGTAATAGGATACATTTTAAGCTTTTGCACCACCCCCCTTTTCACCCTCAGCAGCTGTCACAGCTGGATTCACTTTCTTACCAGCGTTCCACCTAATACGAGGAGGAGGAGCACGGTTTCTGCGACCTTCTCGCGATCGGACACGAACGACTGATCACATCCAATTAGATCAAGATATATCCTGAAAGCCGGAGATCTCTCACCATGAGAATGGATAGCGCATGATACACAGTAGGCAATTTTGATGTATAGTTTTGGGATGACATACTCTGTCATCGGGAGTAATGTTAGAGTAGCTCGCAGAATATCGAAACTAGAGACGCACCGGGATAGACACTGGCATCGCTGATATCACGAACCGCAGCACTCTCGACCATGTTCCTCACTGTAAAGCGCTTGATGGCCTTGTCCTTTCCAACACAGCGCGAGCAGTTAGAGCAGCGCATGAATTTGACGTGGCCACGTCCTTTCTTGTTACGGCCTCCATTTCTTCTTTTCTTGGTCTGAATGAGAGTGGTGGTCAGCCCTGAAGATCAAACGCATTCCCCAGTCAAACCGAAGAATCCATCGACATCCAAACTGGATCTTTCGCATCCAGCGTAATTTCGTTTTCATCCGGTCAAAAGACCAATTGAAGCTCTCCCAAGCGTCCAAAAGTGTGTTTCAGCATGAAAAAAGGCTCACCATCTTAAATGTCGGCTTCGAGAGGCGATGTTGAAGACGACGATGACCCCCCAGTCACAGCCTGTCCTGCAATGACTCGGCACTCTCCGAAAGCCCCCACCGGCCGGCAAAAACGGACAATGAGGGAAGCCGTCCCGGCGTCACTGATTTACGATCAATATTAGTTGTTTGGACCTATTTATGGAACAATCTTACCCTCGTCAGGAACAATGTCCATTGGCTTGGACATTGTTTTCCGACATCAGTGTTGCACCGCTGACGACCCCTTTTGTTATGCAGTATAAAAGGCCAAGGCATTCAATGATTGGCCCAAGCCCGGCCTTTCTGCCTTTTCACCTTTCCGCTTTTACTTCCTTCTTCCTTTTCTCTTCCCTCCAAGGCTTGCCTTTTCTTGAGCCAGGTGCTCCCTGTACAGCGTAACTTGAACGACCTCAACAGTTCAGCACTCTTTCACGAACCCACGAGCCCCTTAAACTCTTTTTTGAAACGCCCCAGTTCAATCAACTTTTTCAACCATGCATTTCTCAATCTCTTTTGTTATTGCTGTCATTGCCGCATCGTTTGTGCGAACTGCACCAGCGGCTATCGATGCAGCTACCCTCAAATCCAATGCCCAAGAGGCCCAGAAACTGAACGCTGGCTTTTCAACGCTGAAATCTACTGATCCATGCCAAGGTTAATTCACTATTACTCGGCTCTTACCGTTACACCCATAACCTGATCCTTTATTCAGGCGAAGCTGTAGCTTGTATTGACGGAGCTCCCGTGAAGTGTTCCGCTGGAAAGTTTGTCTCCGACGGGGATTGTGCGGCCAACAACAAATGCTTCGCCGTCCCCAGCGTCCGAGCCACTGGTGTTGTGAGTTGAATTTTTGATTTATCTTGTAGCAAATTTTGACGAGTCATGATCATCCAGGCTTTGGTTTGCTCAAGTCAAGTGAATGTCGAGTCGACTATGAAAGCCTGTGGTGTTACCGGTGGTGTCGATGGCCTCAGTTCCTCCGACTCGTCGACCACCACTTCCTCCGCTGCAACAGGTGCAGGTGCAGGTACTGCTACCGCCTCCTCAGTCTCATCTGCAGCAAATACATCTACAACTACATCCACATCAGCATCAGTCAGCGGAACTGCATCATCTAGCAGTGCTACAGGCGGCGCAGAGCGCGTTACAGTTACGGTTACTGTCGTATCAGCATCTACCACAACTCTTTCACCAGGCGAAGCATCAAGCGTCCTTTCGAGCGCTGCTGCATCCCAAACTTCTCCAGCAACAGACGCAACCGCAACCGCCTCTTCGTTCGGTGCATCATCTGCCTCTGGATCTTCCATCAAGACATTGACTCCAGTTGCACCGGCCAGCTCTGGTAGCGCAGTTCCTGACATCATTGTCTTGAACAGCGGAACAGCATCGGTCCCTACTTCATCAGTTGCTCCTGGTCCTGCCACAACTTCTGCTGCTTCGTCATCACCAGCCGCAGCAGCAGGAGCAGCCACAGGAACTGTCATCAAACTCACTGCCGCTGACCCCGCCGCCACCCCAGCTGCTGCTTCCAGGTCGGCCTCAAGTGCAAAAGCTTCCGTAACGGCTGCCTCTGCGCCTGATGCCGTTTCGGGCGGTGGTGTGTATGGCTACTAGATACATTTCAGTTGGCTTCATCTTCTTCATAGACTGCTTGATGCGAGCATCAGCGTTAATTTCTCATGTTCTGAGCTAGATCTCTCTTGTGGCTAGATCCACACATTTGTATCGATAGTTACTGTACATCGTATTGTACAGTAGAAATGTAAATCAATTGCATAGGATTGGAGTTTCGCCATGCTTGGACATGAATGTTGCGTACTACTACTAATGCCAGCGATTACGGATTACCACACTTTCTTTGTCTAGAGCTAGGCCACATGGTGTAATGCGTCCAGTTGAATCAACTGATGATGTACGGAACTACGTCTTCCAAGCTTCCGGTATGATGCAAAATGTGCTGCAAAGATGTGCAATGTAGTATGTACACCGCCCATATGATTTCACCGCTTTCCCGAAGTTCTTTTACACCTTCAGTGCACTGTGCACAATTCTGGTATGTATTTTAAGTACCTAGACTACTGCGAACGATCCGACAAGGTGAGTGCCCGAGAAATCGCCATCTGCCAACTCTTATTCTGAACATTGTGGCTATCGAAAACTTGAAACAGGGAATGCAGCCCTTGAACAATATAAAAAATCAGAAAGTCACGATAAGATGACAGACAAATGTTCAACAATGCGGTCAGTGCGTTGCGAGCGGACTTTCAAAGGGAGCGAACCCAAGTCAAACTTGTTGATCTTGCCAGTACCCACTTGACTCAAAAACCAACAAAGTCGCGTCCGTTTCTTCCTTCCCCCATCCTCTTTCCTTCTTTTCCGTCACAATGTCAGAGAAACCAGGTGGCTATCGTCTTGAATACGCGGCGTCTGCTCGCGCTAAATGCAAAGGTCCATTTCAAATGTTTATTTTCTACCTACAAGGCTGCTGACGGGTTCAACCATCTCTTGGGCGGTGTTGGTCTTTCGGACACAGGCCCTAAGCCCTGCAGTGGTAAGTAGATGCCGCTCCGATTTTTTTCTCAAAAAAAAAAATGGCTGATCTACTGTTTGCAGGTACTCCCATCGAAAAAGGCGCGCTTCGCTTCGGCACGCTTGTCGACATGCGTGGCATGACAAGTTTGTAAGTGACGTTCTCTCCCTTCTGTTCCAAGATGACGCTCATAGATGTCTGAATAGCACTTGGAGACATTGGGGATGCGTCACTAAGAAAATTCTTTCAAACATGAAAGAAAAGTTTGACTCTGCTGAAGGACTTGATGGCTATGAAGACCTGAGGCCCGAAGATCAAGCCCGTGTCGTTAAAGCCTACGAAGTCGGCGAAGTTGCTGCTGAGGACGTCCCTGAAAGTGCGAAGAAACCTGAAGGCGAAGAAGAGCCCAAGAAAAAGAAAGCTCCAGCGAAGAAGAAAGCCGCTGCTGACGAAGAGGGCGAAGGAGAAGCTGAGGAGAAGCCGAAGAGGAAGAGAGCCGCGAAAAAGAAAGTTGAGGAAGAGGACGACGATGAAGAGGAAGAAGAGAAACCTAAACCCAAAAGCAGAGCAAAAGCCAGCTCTTCCAAGGTAAACATTTGAAGTTGTCTTTTCGCCCACTATCATCTGAACATTTGGTCTATTTGCAGAAGAAGGCTGCTACCGATGATGAAGCCGATCACGAGGACGATGAGGAGGAAGAGGAAAAACCAAAGAAGAAGGCACCCGCCAGGAAAAAAGCTGAACCTAAGGCTGCTAAAGAGAAGGCGCCTGCCAAGAAACGCGCTGCTCCCAAGAAGAAGGTTTGTGTTTTCTGACCTGTCGAATTGCTCTGTGCTCAATGTACTTCACGCTCACAGGCAGCGGAGGAGGAAGAGTCTGGCGAGGATTTCACCAAGGAACTTGACGAGGTTCCTCCAGACTCGGACGAAGAAGATGAAGAGAAAGAGGCTAAACCCAAGAAAGCCGCACCTGCTAAAAAGGCTGCCGCTCCCAAGAAAAAAGCGGTTACAAAGAAGAAGGTCGGTGTTCGTCTTGAGTCATGCTAGACTGTTGACTGACTTTTGCCCATCACTAGGATGAAGATGTCGAGATGGCTGAAGGTACAGACCAAGAAGAGGGTTCAAGCAAGAAGCGCAAGGTATCTCATCTTCTGGGCTCTATTCTCTAACGTCCTTACCGACCAAGCTTCGTTCCTCCATCAGCGTGCGCCAGTCTCAAAGACGGCGGACAAGCCCGCCTCAAAGAAAGCCAAGCCTGCCTCTAAGCCCGCCTCCAAGGCCAAGAAGACCAAGGAAATCGTCGAGGAAGACGAAAACGACGACGAGTGAACGACGACAATCTGCTTCTAACCCATACACTGGTGGCGAGATTACCATTTCTATCTCATGCCGCTAGCAGCCTTCCTCGAAGTTATAGCGTTTATCTGCCTTGATCTGGACTTGTTCGCATGTATCTTCCTGCTCCCAATTGCAAGAACTCTTTTTTTCTTCTAGCTTTTTTCTGTATTGCTTTTAATGTTATCGTATCCTGCAACTCTTCTTCCCTCGAAAACTGTGAAAACCTCGATTCCATTATTTAAGAATTCCGTTCTCCTCTGTTGTCCTAAGGCTATCGTGGCGTTGTAGCGTTGTCAATGTGTGTATATACCTTGGTCATTGTTAATATGTAGACTGCCGTGTCACCA
The DNA here is from genome assembly GCA_015657495.1 of Crepidotus variabilis. Classification (NCBI taxonomy): domain Eukaryota; kingdom Fungi; phylum Basidiomycota; class Agaricomycetes; order Agaricales; family Crepidotaceae; genus Crepidotus; species Crepidotus variabilis. The sequence continues at coordinate 114,343 of MU157842.1, read as the reverse complement.
ACTCGTTGTAAGAGAGCTCATAGGGAAGGGTCTGAAATTACCAGCGCTCAACCACTCCGTCGGATATTCAATTTGACACTTGTAAACAAGATTTTATTCTAGCCCCAGCGCGCTGTGGAAGAAAAAAATTAGGTAGAGAAGAATTGGCGCAAAAAATACTGGCAATTCTAGTGACTAGTCCTTAGCAGTTGGGCTGATTCTACCAAATATTAATAAAGTCTGGATCCACATTTAAAATGGGTTGCCAATCTTGGTGGGCAAAAGATCGACGAGCAGCTGAATGGGAGCTTGCCTAAAAGTATCTAAAGTGATGTTAACAGACGGAGCAGGATCTATGAATGTAAGGAGTGGTGGATTCTTGGAAGAAGATGACCATTTGTCCCAAGTAATGTTTGACAAATGACTGATAGAGTTCTTCGGGGCATTTGGATTACCGTATATCGCAAAAAACACTGCTGAGGCGTTAAATTATACCCCGCAATCGTATCAAAAGTCTACTTGCCAACAGAGTCAGCACCGATAAAATTTGTGCCCTTTTCCTGGCCATAGAATTCGCCCAACTCTGAGCTGTGAAACGCTCCTAGCCCAGGAAAAGTTATCCCTCGAGCATACCCTGTAAAGAATCAGTGAATTAATGGGTAAGATTCCACTGCTACTCACTATAAGCATACGCATTTTGCGTATTGGAGGCGATCGCTAGAAAATGGCGTCTTGGTGCTTGAATAAACATGTCCCCTTGAAAGGCAGAGATCCTCTTGAACTCAGGGCTGTCGGTAAATTGATAAGACGACAAGGCGCATAGCTCGGAAACAGACTAACGTGAAAGCATCGCTAGTTCCAGTGTGGAACGGAGATCCCTACAAAATCACATCAGATAGACGTAGAGTAAGCGAGACTTGAGCGACATACTTTGGCTGGATCCTCAGGATAGGCTGATGCAACAGCTTGAAGCTGAGCATCGGTGATATTATGAAGGAAACTGCGGCCCATGTTCAGCAATATAGCGGGCACAGGCTGACATATTCACATACTTGGATTTTACATATTCAAGAAATTGTGAGTTCGTGCTGTGCAGGATTTAAGCTATAACGGAGGAGAACTTGAATGGAGTTGCTTACGTGACGTTGAGGCTACTGTAAGAAAAAAGTCTAAAGAAATTGTCAGATAAATGCAATTGCACCAAACCACTTCACTCACGTCCCCTCGTCTTCGTCAACACCGGTAATGAATGGTACCTAGTCGAATAAGTATTAGACCGCTAACAAGGATATTTATTTTGGGATTACCTTGGCATATTTTCCCTGTTTTAACGATACCCAAGGATCTCGTGAGATTAATCTCCCATCCACCATGGGGGTCCAAACAGGGTTGACACTGTTATATGAAAATATATTTGGTGTTTGGTTGATTGCAGCAAGCAACTGTTCATAGGGAATTCGACGCAAACATTCAAGGAGGTCGCTGCTGCCAGAGCACTTCGTAGCGTCAACAAGGGAGTCGAACCACTGCTGTCGAGACTCGATCTTTGGAAGAGGATTGGGAGAACCTGATTCCTGAAGAAAATATCAGCTACAAAACTCTTAAGACAATATTGGAGCTAACCATAATTGCTCCTGCAAACAAGCCTTTTGGATTGCCATCATTGAAAATCATATGGAAGCCCACCGATATGGCTCCTGCACTTTCACCCCAACTGCTCATCGAGTAAAGGTTGTCAGATCCCCCCTATATTGTAGTAACATTACCTACATGGTTACTCGTCCAGGATCGCCACCGAATTGAGTGATATACTTTTGAACCCATTGCAAAGCAGCGACCTCTACAAATAAAATGACTTTATTTAGCAAGAAATGGGAGCATGTTGTTCTCTTACGATCTTGCAGTCCAGCATTCCCTATTCCAGCTTCTTTTACTTCCCTTCCGCCCAAAAAACCGAAGGCTAACAACGAGAGTGAGTATAATACAAAAGATCAAACATTTCGAACTAACCGTTGAGACGGTAGTTGGCCGAGACGTAGATAACAGGTTCGTCAAGTGCAATCGACCGCCGAATCAGGTCACTCGCGTTCGATGAGCTTGTATCTCCTATTTCAAATCCACCTGGATTTGTGTGTTAATTCACAGATATTTGTTCACAGAAGCAATGAAGACATGCCCCCGTATATCCACTACAACTCATAAGCATAAATCAATGGGTGTGTCACGAAAGAAAAAGCTCACAAATAGAACAGGAAGCTTCGTGCTTTTCGGAATCTTGCTGGGCTTGTATACATTGATAAACAGGCCTATGTGTGAGGCATCAGCGTTAAACTCGATGGGAGAGTTTCACGAAGATTTACAATCCTCCGAAACCGAATTTATAATTGGCGGAAATGGTATAGGTAGTTCAGGAGGGGGTGGAGCAACCTGTTGGGGGCAAGCTGCACCAAAGGAGTGTGCCTTTCGGATTCCTTTGAAAAGTAGAGGAGGCTCTGGAAGTGCAAAACGACGTGCTCCAATCCTATTTCCAAGATAATCAGACATTTTTGATACTTTTTAGTAGAATGGAGAAACAGCCATACGGGGGAGCAGCGAATGGTATTCCAAGGAAGATGTCTAGACCACCTGGGGTGTTGTTTCCTTCGAATGAGCCATAAGGGAGGTGGACAACAGGGTTGGAGCTTGCATAAGCAGCGGTAGTGCTGACAAAGAGACCAGCACAAAGTCCCAGGTACTTGAGCGCTCTGGACATCTGGGTTTTAATCGTACATAAAGCTGAGGCTTCGTTGCTTTTATAAGTAACTTGTTAGATCTCGGTGCCGATTGAACGCAGCGCATGGATGGCAAAATCCCCAACAACCACTCCACGGGTAGTTTACCGATCATTCACCTGTACCAGTTTCCTGCTACGAAAATTCACCCCCACTGATGCGGAATCCGAACGGAAGAGAAAATCCAAGAATCAAAACTGCGAGATGTTTGGCATAGAATCAGGCATAGAAAAGGCGTGGGACATCATGTTCTTAGTAATGCCATTAGTAAATCCTTTGGGCGCCTATTACAGCCAAGACATATTTAATCCACATTACTAACGAAATCGCTCACTTTCAAAGGTTTTACAACATACCCCAGGGCCGACAGGACCGGGGCCTCGACAAGTATACCAAAAAGCTTGGGGTATTAGAGTAAGGAGTTCAAGTTTGAGTTGTGGGAGGTTTCCGATGACACGTGAGACGCGTGCGAGGCGTTTGATTCAAATGGTTCATGGTTGTGTAAGTCTTCAAGCTCAGCTTTACTCTTTCACTGGTATTACAATTATATCAACGGAATTCTCAAACTCGACGGGAGTCAAATTCTGTTCGAGAGCTTCGGCGCTCATCGAAAATCCGAAGGTGGTTGTTCAAGTCCCGGATATTTTCTGGAAATTGCAATAAACATGTATTTCACCAAACCGGCCTGGGTCATGCACAAGGACTCTGCGAAGTCCGACCAAAACACCAAAAGGCTTTCTATATTCTCCATCTCTGTACACCCCGACGGCTCGCGCATTGCGACTGGTGGTCTTGATGCGAAGATTCGGATATGGAGCACAAAACCCATTTTGAACCAAGCGGCAGAACTTTCGGGCAAACCTCCAAAATCGCTTTGTACTTTGACGATGCATTCAGGACCTGTGCTGGTTGTGAGATGGGCGCACTCTGGCAGGTGGTTAGCCAGCGGGAGCGACGACCAGACAGTAATGGTTTGGGATCATGACCCGTAAGTATGCATGATTCATTTACCGAATGTAACTTGGCTCAAATTTCGTCTAGGAATGCTCGAGGGAAAGTCTGGGGATCGGACGATGTGAATGTAGAAGGTTGGAAGGCGTTGAAGCGGTTACCAGGTCACGACAGTGGTATGTATACCAGAGAGGTTAGCAAAATGTGTGCTGAAACAACTTATTTAGACGTCGTCGACCTTGCTTGGGCACCAGCGGACAGGTATCTGGCTTCGGTTGGTCTTGACTCAGCGGTTCTGATATGGTGTGGCTACTCTCTAGGTAGGCACTCTTTGTTATAATCGATATTTCGGCTGAGCACTCTTCCAGAACGCCTCCGGAAACTAGATCAGCATCAAGGTTTCGTTAAGGGTGTGTGTTGGGACCCAGTTGGCGAATTCCTTGCCACTCAGTCGGATGATAGGACCGTTAAGATATGGAAGACTACAGATTGGTCACTGGAGTCGGAAGTGACTAAACCATTCGAAGATTCGCCTGGTAGTACATTCTTTAGAAGATTAAGGTGAGTCAAATCAACGAATGAACCTGCTGCACGGTTAATGAAATTTACAGCTGGTCGCCCGACGGCGCACACATTACGGCGTCTAATGCAACCAACAACAAAGGCTATGTCTTTATCGCAGCTGTGATCACGCGGAATACCTGGACTTCAGAAATCAGTCTAGTTGGACACGAAAATACTGTTGAAGTTGCGGTAAGCCAGACTTGGCTATGTCATGGCCACTGAGCTGATTATATGCAGACCTACAACCCCCACATCTTCCTTCGAAATCCGGCATCACCGATTTCAACATCGAATATATGCTCTGTTGTCGCTCTTGGTGCAGACGATCGCTCAATATCTGTTTGGCAGACAAAATCTGCACGCCCCCTTATTGTTGCTAAGGAAGTTTTCGAAAGGCAAATCATGGACCTTAGTTGGTTCGTCCTTTCACTAATTACCGCCAAAGCAGTACTAACGCTCCAGGTTTAGGTCTCTAGATGGCTTGACTCTGTACGCCGCTTCGTCAGATGGCACAATCGCTGCATTTCAATTCGACGCAACAGAACTTGAAGGCATAGCCAGTCAAGACGACCAAGAGCAATATCTTGCCAAATTCGGGTTCATCGCACCACCAATTCCAGAGGGATATTCTCATACCTCCAAAGAAGAGCCCAAGCGAGCTGCGCCACTGCAGACAAATGGCTTCGACAGCCGGGGCGTCTCGAACGGGCCCGAGAAGGTGAATGTTCTCGTCGCCAAGAAGAAACAACCTAAGCGGATCGGCCTTGGAACACCCAACGCTGCTGCCGTTCCTGCAGCGCGGAATCCTGCAAGCTCCACCAATGCTGCACCCAAAACTAATGGAATTCCACCCTCTACCGGACCCAAACGTGCTGCTTTGACCCAATTCAACGACTCTAAACCTCAGTCCTCGTCTATCCTTTCATCTCGTACCAACTCCTTCCCAGAAGAATCCGAACAACCTTTTGGCGACCCCTCGGAAACTTGGTCAAGAAGGGGTGATCTGCCTGTTGGCCTGCCGATGGATTTGGATGTGCCCATTAGTTCTATTTCGGCTGTTTCGAGAGGGAAGAGAAAGGTCTCACTCTCAGCTGAAGATGGAGGTGCCAAGATCCGGGCTCGGACGTTAGGTGGTGATCGACCAGTGGAAGTTCACGTTGCGAAAGAGATATCGAGCTGGACCAATGCACCTCCCCCATCTAGGTCACCAGGTGGGAATGGTTCGAGCACGAGTAATCGATCGAGTGAGGTGTTGTTCACTCCTTTGCCGCTGTTGACGTACCTGCGCACGGAAATCGAGGGCTCGGGAGAGGTGCTCGAAGCGAAGAACAGGGAGGAAGATGGTTCGTCCTCTTTCTGCTTATCTCAACCTAACTTCTCTAATTCATCTTTCTAGGTACCACGGAATTGGCATTTGTGGATGGGAAGCAAACTGAATGGTTGGACTATTTACCATCTCCGGTCATTGCTCTCAAGGCGACAAGTGGCTTCTGTGCTGTTGCCATGCAAGATGGTTCTGTGAACGTTTATACACCAACAGGCAGACGGTCAGCAATCATATTTCATGTGAATGAATTTTATTGACGTCGTTACAGGACAATGCCAACTCTGAGCCTCGGAAGTCAATGTTCCATTCTGGAAGGGTCGAAACAAACTTTACTCGTTATCACAACACATGGCCTTATCTATTCATGGTAAGCTTTTTGTGTTGTACGTCGTACTGCGGCGCTCATATCAAATAATGTAGGAACATTAAGAAGCAACTCGCCAATTTCAGCCCTATCTCCATCCAAAATCTTTATGGCATGTCGCCCAATATCAGCCTCGTCTCTGCTTCAGTTCGTGACAATGGTGCACCTGTCCTTCAATGTTCAAACGGAATTGTATACTCCTACGACTCATCGCTCCTCGCTTTCACTAAACTTGCCGATCGATGGTGGGCAGAAGGCTCCGACTCTTGGCCACGCCAAAGAGGATCGAATAACTCGCAATCCAGAGGAATTATAGCGACAATCGAGGTTAATGTTGCAAACAGCCACGACGATCAGCTATCCGCGGCAGAGAAACCTAGGCCAAATTGGTGGAGTCCTGCCCTTACGCTTGGACACCTGGAAACGCGGTTACTTGCTGCCAAGGCATTGGACAGTCCGCAGGAGTACAAACAAGCAATGCTCATGTACGCCAAGAAGATTGCGGACGAAGGTTTTAGAGCGAAGGCCGAGGAACTCACGAAAGAGCTTTTCGGACCTGTGTATTGGTGCGTTTACTGTTCTCGTTGTGCCGTGTTGGTGTCTCAATCTACCAAAAAGGCGACCCGGAAGGGAGGACAACTGGTGTCCTACAGTTGCTGGATTCACCAAGCGAGACCTTCTGAAAGACGTTCTTTCCATTTTCGGTGTGTGCTCTTTGGTAAATTCGCCTGACGGGGACTGACTTGCTCTTCAGCACGAAGCAAAACTTTGCAGAGTCTTGCGTCCAGTTGGCAAGATACCCTCAAGAAGGCTGTGAATGACGATCCGTTCTAATTATGTACTTTCTTGTATAGTCATGTAATGTAGTATCTTATTTTTTATTACTATCATCCAATCCGCTCACTAACCACATCCTACGAACGATGAGGCTCGGCAGTTTCGAATTCCATTCCTTTTTACATGCTTCCATGTACGAACATCGGCTATTGTGCAGCCGTCCGCAGCTTTACTGGTACCCTTTGGATTACTTGTTCAAATACATTAGCTGTATCTTCTCTCACTCGCTGCATAATTCTGCACTAGACACGGAATCCTTATCTCGACGGCCACTCCTGCTCACCGATCCCGTGAACCTCGATCGCCGTCAGCCATGACGAGGCAGCTTCCCCATACCAAGGGGTTTCCTTTTTGGTTCGGTCTGCTCCACAGACCGATTTCGAATCACGTGACCAAATAGGTCGCTTTG
>MU157842.1:79482-107131 GCA_015657495.1 Crepidotus variabilis | reverse complement strand
TGACGAGGCAGCTTCCCCATACCAAGGGGTTTCCTTTTTGGTTCGGTCTGCTCCACAGACCGATTTCGAATCACGTGACCAAATAGGTCGCTTTGAGACAAGACTCCGGGCGAAAATTCACGGCCTTAGCAATGCTTACCCAAGCCGGCATGCCAAATTTAGTAAGATTTAGGTCAATTCCCCTGGGCCCAACAGTGCTCTAGAATCATGTTTGATCACCCTTGGAATGACCGATTTTTCTGACGAGGCAGCTTCCCCATACCAAGGGGTTTCCTTTTTGGTTCGGTCTGCTCCACAGACCGATTTCGAATCACGTGACCAAATAGGTCGCTTTGAGACAAGACTCCGGGCGAAAATTCACGGCCTTAGCAATGCTTACCCAAGCCGGCATGCCAAATTTAGTAAGATTTAGGTCAATTCCCCTGGGCCCAACAGTGCTCTAGAATCATGTTTGATCACCCTTGGAATGACCGATTTTTCCATGACGAATCAGGAACGCGATCACCTGACGCCTCGGATAATGACGTCGATCTCCGTCCAACACCGTCGTCTATCGAAGATGTCTCTCAAATCATCGTCCAGTCTGAATTGCTCGGTCTTATTTAGAACCCAGTTCGTATAAGAAGTCCAAGGAGTTGGCAAAAGTCTCACCAACTCATTTGCTTCTCTTCTTTGCAAACTCAACTCTCAGTGTTTGGTACCTTGACAAGAATGTCAGAGACAGTAATTCGTGAAGTACGTAGAGTGGCGCGCTTTCCTCGAGGTTGAGACACATTTCAAACCTTATCGCTTTAGGTTACCTCAGGAGTTTGGACTTTCTCCAAGTACGTTATCTTCTTCGGCGCTCAAAATTATGCCTGCTTAAGAGCAAACTGTAGGCCTTTCACCCGTTCCGGATTTTGGCCAATTGGAGGCAGGTCAACAGCCATCAAACTCCAAGAAGGTGGGGTCTGGGTGCTGGCTTCAACACCGCTTGACACCGAAACGAAGGCGAAGATCGACGAGCTCGGGCCTGTCAAGTCAGTCATTTATTGTGGTTTCAATTCCTTGCTCTAAACTGATAGCGACTATAGGTATATCATCAGCCCGGATGCAGTGCACCACATGTTTCTTGGTGACTTCAAGAAGGTCTACCCTACTGCCAAACTCATTGCAACAGATGCTGCTGCCCAACGTCACGAAGACCCCGAACTTAAATTCGATGGAGGTAAGAGGCGCGCGCCCGTTCTGAGTGACATATAATTGACTAACATCTCTCCAGCATGGGGAAAGGATGACCCAAGTACCAAGTATGGCTTCGAGAACGAGGTACTTCACACTCGTCAATTATGTGAATGTCCGGACTAATAACACGTTGGTACCATTCAGATCGATTCCTGGTCAGTTAAACCTTCTGTCACCCTAGAAAAGACGGAATTGACTCTGGAATAGCTTTTTCTCGGGACACGGTAACAAAGAAGTGGCATTCCTTCACAAAGCTTCGAAAACTCTGGTAGAAGCCGACTTATTGTTCAATCTACCTGCAAAAGAACAGGTAACCTCTTCAGGTCTTATCCGCTCTACATTAAGTTGCTTACGCTCAATTAGTACTCTAAATCAAAGTCGTCCGGCTCTTTCTGGGGCCTCAATGTTGCACCTTATGGATGGCTGCATCGCAAAATGGTATGGAGTCTTGGCACCGATAAGGAGTGAGTTCTAGACTTTCGAAATTTCGAGAAGTAAAAATAATAATGTGCTAACCACGACATGTCAGTGCCATGAAACGCGATGTTAAGACGGTCTCTGAGTGGGATTTTGACAGAATTATCCCATGCCATGGTGTGAGTCCGCTTAGTCCTTTTCTTATTCGAAGGCTGATGGACGACTTCAGGATGTGATTGAGACAGAGGGAAAGAAGGCTTGGAACGACGTCTATCGTGACTACATGGTGTAGACGCTTCGTGTCGTTATTTGATTATCTCGCATTTTGATCCTTCCATGTAATTTACTTTGAGTCGCTTTTGTATTTGGTCAGCCAAAGCCATTGCACATGTGTATTTATTTTATGCTTGCCTCGCTTAGAGCTTGATTAAAATCGCCATGTATCAAGGGATATTTGTCCGAAGAGGCAGGTCAAATAGTATGGATGAATCACAATAAATAGAGCTCCAGCAGAGTCTTTAATAGAGTACCGGGCAAAGACTTCAGAATACCATCTCGTAACTTAAGTCCTCGACACGCTCCGATGGACAAAGCTCTAGAAATCCGAAAGGTGTTTTCTCCGCGCGCTAATTTCTTTCGCGAGTGCTTGGTTGGCCGCCTCTGCCTTTTGTTCGATTTTGGCCATGGCCTCTTTCAACCGCTCAGGAGGAATTCCAATGTAAGGCATAACATCAACATATCGAATGCATCAAGCTCGGGTACTTGATGTTCGTCCTCTCCCGCCGCCCAATCCTTGTTCAATTGACATTACTGATCCGCATGAGCAGCAGTTTTAACATCATTGGGATAGTAAATGTCCTTCTAAAGTGACTTGGCCACATCATGCAGGTCCAGAGTTGCGAAATGGCTCATGACTGTGATAGCATACACTGCATCAAACAAGACGGAAGGGGGCCAAGAGTCTCTTACTAGTTCTGGAACCCGAAGCGCTGAGTTCAATTCCAGGTTTTCTCAACCTAGTGAAATTCGTTTTTCTCTGAAAAGGTGGGCCGTGTACCGTTCCGAATGTGGGCGCATATAAGGATCTAGATCATCTGTATTCATGGCAAAGTTTGGAGTCTACTCGCCGAAGATGTCAGAGTAGGCTCAGAATGTAAGCAAATTCCAGGTGTTCACCTTCAAGAAAGCAAGGTCAACTCCGATTCTAATATGAGAGAACTTGTTTAGGAGAAGTCCATTACGAATGTGACCAATACGATCGACATTATCATTCGGCTGGTCAAGCTGATCGCGACGACGAGTAAAGGTCGAGATATACTGCACCCATCAATCAGTAATGTTGTGCTGAGTATTAAGCAAACCCGCAATATCGGCTTGGCTTTGTGCCACGAGATGTACTAGTACAGCATCACAAAACTTAGCAGGGAGATTAGACAATCTTCCGCCATCTCGTTCTATGAGTTGGTCGCGAAAACCATTCTTCTTATCATGAACGCTTGAGGTAATTGTGTTGCTACCCATTTGGAGCATATATAGGGAGTATCCATGCCTTCTCACTGTCAGGCAAGTGGTAGTAGACGTCCACAGAGTGTCCGGGAAAAAAAACTTCGTAGTCACATACTACTGGAGGCATGCTGCTTTCAGGCGAGAAGTCGCCCTCCCCACCAATAATGACGCCAATAGCAAACCGCAGCCATTTAAATGGTTCAGTTTTTGAGCGCATCAACTGGAATAGTAAGGCAATGTACACAGTACCAGTTGGTAGGGCTTAGATCTACGTCATCGTTTTCTGCTAGTAGTCTTGGAAAGGACGGGCGTGTAAACCTTGATTTCATTGGCGGGCATGCTGGTTGACTCATGACAGCCGTTTGCATATCGATAGTCGGATTCCGATTTTGCAGCACTCAGGATTCTTATTTACAAAATGTGTCCAAGTGGGGCGTATAAACAAGAAAGTGAGAAGAACTAAACCATTTTCGGAAAGATTACCTCCTAATGCGGGTGCCCCCAACGATCTGTCAAGAATTTTGTTTATGAGCTCCAAATTCACAAACAAGTTTTCTAAGCCTTGAAAAATCAAAATCCGACTATCGATTTGCAAACGGCTGGAAAGTTGATGATGATAAACAGGACATTTGATCGCATGATCGGGTTTTGCCTTTTTATGAATGCTCCCACCGCCATCTCACTGTCAGTGATACTCGCCATCCATCGTACTCCCAGTTCGGTTCAAAACAATTGTCAGAGCGGAGTTATCCCACCCAAGCACTAACGATGATTTCATGATCTTTGCTAACTCTCCGTTCTGGGACTCTTGCGGTGCTACGTTGGCCATCATTCCGTTGCAAGCCATTCTTCAGGACCTGCGAGTAACGAAGCGTGGTTCGATATTCGTCCTCGGAGCTGCATGAGTCTAGTGGCGGACAACCGACCAGGCCATCTGTGGGAAAGCAAGCTCAAAATTTATTCGGATTGTCATGATTTCACTAACAGCGCATGAGGGCTTTCCCTTGTTTCGTTGTTACCTTCATCATTGGTGCTCCGAAGGATAGCCAGGATGTCGATGACAGTCATTCGTGAGGTGAGTGGAGGTGCATACATACCTGTGGCTGAGACTCCTGTAAATCTGGTGAACGTATGATGTTTATTACTCTTCTCCCGTTAGGTCGCCTCAGGGGTCTGGACTTTCTCTGCGTGCGTCTTCCCTTGTATAAAGCCTGAAATATGTTTGACGCGGCTGTACGTAGGCCCTTTTCACGCTTTGGAGTTCCCATTGGTGGAAGATCTACTGCTATAAGCCTTCAGGAAGGCGGAGTTTGGGTTCTTGCATCTACCCCTCTGGACATTGAAACAAAGACGAAGCTTGACGAGCTGGGACATGTCAAGTAAATTCTTTTGCAAATCCAAAACAAATATATTGACAATTATCTTATCTTCTCCAGATATATTGTTAGCCCGGACGCAGTACATCATCTATATCTGAGCGAATTCAAAAGAACATATCCTTCTGCGAAACTCATCGCCACAGCCGCAGCCATTCAACGTCATGGTGACCCTAAACAATTCGACGGAGGTGAGAACCAAAATTCTGTTCTAGTCATACTACAAGGCCTGAGGAAAACCGTTTTCAGCGTGGGGTCGGGATGAGCCAATCGCAAAGTATGGGTTTGAGAGAGAGGTATGAGAATTGTCAACAACTTCATGCCGGCGCCAGAACTTATTCCTAGATTTCCTAACTCCGTTCGCAGATCGATGTCTGGTAGGCATTGTATATTCTCTCACAGAAGAATACCAAACTTATCCAATTTAGCTATTTTTCAGGGCACCACAACAGAGAAGTTGCATTCCTTCATAGAGCTTCCAAGTCTCTAATACAAGGAGATTTATTGTTCAATTTACCTGCAAAAGAACAGGTAAAACTCCTACAAGTAATTTTATGTGAGCGAGATGCTAATAGGTGATCCTAGTATTCCAAATCGAAGGCTTCTGGTTCTTTTTTGGGCTTGGCCTTTCAGCCTCAAGGATGGCTACACCGCAAACTTACCTGGACCCTTGGCATGGATAAAGAGTGAGATTCAGTTTGGTCGTGAAGACGATTAAGTACTTAAGTTGATTCTCGCACCACAGGGCCATGAAACGTGACGTGATGACAGTCTCCGGCTGGGATTTTGATAGAATAATCCCATGTCATGGTGTACGCTTAGATCTATGTCCATCTAGCCCCACCACTAATTCGAATCTAGGATGTGATTGAGAACGATGGCAAGAAAGCCTGGAACGACGCTTATGTCGACTATTTGAAGCCCTCTTGATGCTACTATTCTGAATCTTAAGAGTGTTGTTATAATCCTATCTGCTTGTGTTACTTAAGTAGTTGACTTGTTTTTCTTTGTGCTGTCAATCCTTGTTTGTTTAATCTATTATTTAACGTGCTTATATATCCTTTTGCTCCTCATAGAAGCATATTTGTTGTCATGACAAGACACCCTTTTGCTTTCTCCTTCACAAAAACATTTGGACAGCTTAGATTCAAACTAGATCGATCTAAGATGGCATTTGTGACGCAATATGGCAATCGGACGTGGCGGACCGATAACGTGCCTGACCACTCTGCTCATCAATCACCACCACCACTCGTCCGAACTGCAGCGATGAGAGTTTTCGGCCTCGAGGCTGCCTGCAGGGCTCGGCTAGACATTCCACTCAAAACTCCAATGAGCACAGAACCATAGCAAGTATTTGCCGCATCTTTGATAATGGACTGTTGGCCTACCTACCGGTGAGATCGACGGACTGCGCCAAACGGCTTTTGTGGGTTTGTTCTTGTTCTGCGGTTTCAGCTCCCATTAGCGCCGAAGCCACGATACCTATCTGGCAATTTTCGTATATGCCCGATTGGGAGAAAGCGGGGTCACCTAAAAATTAACGGAAACTGCATGTTCTTGAACCACGATGAACACACGAGGCCTCTAAGCCCTCCCTCTTCTTAATGCGACATCCACGCACATAGGGTCTGTTCGCCCCTTGCCCCATCTTTCACAACACATCTATCCTTTTTATTGCTCTCCAGCTATCTATCTGCTGTGATTTTATTTTTTTGCGGGCGCGATAATCTAACCGCAAAGCAAGGTGGCCTCATTGCTTTCTTTGGCCCTGACCTAACCGCAAAACCCCTTGTACCCTTACTCTTCCTTGTCTCATCTCCATCTCTACAATCGCTTCTGCTATGCCGGTCTGTCCTCAATGCGATAACCGAGTCTTCACAAACAAAGAGGCTTTGTTACAGCATATGAAAAGTTCGAGTGCATGGCACCCATTTTGCTCTATCTGCGACAGGCGATTTGTGAGCCAGACGGCGTATGACGCGGTGAGTTGATTGTCCAAGATGGGTCGATTTAGTCATTTTGAACTGAACCCGGCCAAAGCACATGGCAGCGAAACATCCGCCTACGTATGATTGCCTAACATGCAGCAAAAGTTTTCACGCACCTTTTGCTCTTGAGGATCACTATAGAGGATCTCAAAATCACCCCAACTGTGTACGATGCGGAAGGGGTTTTTTCGACGAAGGGGCTCGAGAAGAGGTGAATTAATAAGATTTTTGTCAGTTCACTATGCAACTAATTTGATTTCAGCACCTTCTGACCGCTCACCCGAAGTTTCCTTGTGGGCCTTGCGGCGGCATCCTTGTCTACGAGGATGCTCTTGAGCAACATTATTCTGATTCGCCTCATCACCCATCTTGTATGCAATGTGGCAAGGGATTCAAAGATGACTCCGCTTATGCCGAAGTAAGTCATTCGTTTGTCTTCGGACGCATCCCAGTGTGCTGGTACCTTCTTTTAACTGCCAAATCTGACCAAAAGCGTTTATCTGTGTTTCGTAGCATATCGCTGAAATACACGCCGATTTACACTGTAAATCTTGCAAAACTAGCTTCGACCATGCCGAAGCTACTCAAGCGCATTTTTGGAGTTCTTCTTCACATCCAAAGTGTGATCAGTGTTCACTAGGTTTCGAGGACAACGAAGCCCGGGAATCGGTACGTCGTGTTCCTTTTGTTTCGCTCCGGATATTTCATTCCACTTTTTATTGACTTTGATCAATTACGCTCCTTTCAGCACATAGAAATGGTGCACGCACCAACACCTACGGCGACTGCCACAGCGGTGGCCTCCACAGAGCCCGCTAGTCCCGTCCCTAACATATTTCCCCCCGCGGAAATGCATCTACCAGCCCCAGAAGGATTGTCCAAACGTGACATGACTCCTTTATACAGCACTGGTTTCACACCTCTAAGTCCAAAAAATCACGCACAGGCACGTTTCCACGACTTACTCGAGACTTATCCTTTTAACTGTGTACATCTCAGCGTCTGATAATCGGGGAACGAAGGATTGATACCCCAGACCTTCAGCTCCATATGAATTATGCGAGCCCTTTGACGGATGTTAAACCACTGTTTAGTCCCACCAGCCTCCCACGGCCGGGTGGGATCATTGAGGAGCTCTGGAGTTCACGAGAGGTAAGCTTTCATCGTGCCTTTCATGTTTCTTTTTTGAGTGTAGCTCGATCCGATCACTTTTGAACTCATGTTAACGGTTAAATGAACGATAGAATGTTGAGGTCCCTACCACCTCGAAAACTTTGCCGCAGCGCCCTCCTCCAGAGCGTCAGAGTGGCCATGGCTCTCCCATAGCCTCAAATCAATCCGCCAGTCCAAGGACTCCTTTGTGGACTTCACCCAACCAACCGCATACTCCTCCTCGAATCGTGAGTGGGTCGAGCTCCATCATGCGCAAATCTAATATACCACAGAATACTTTGACTGGTAGCCGATCTCCTCCAAGAGCTAGTAGTAGTCGGTCTTCATTCTTTAGTGATCCCACGGCCCCTCCGTTGAGTGGCCCCTACCAAAGTGTTTCTTCTCCAAGGAACAGCCATTACGAGCCGCCTTCGCGCCCTCATCATACCACAGCATACTCTAGTCCATCAAGCTTCGGCAGTGCCACTAGCAGTACATTTGATACATCCCGCTTTACAACTCGCCGTGAAAACCGACATATTTCCCCTCCCACTGTCTCCCCCTCCAGGGCAGATTTCCAGTCGAGATTGTATCCAGGCAGTGTTCGACATGCTGCAAGAGCAGCTTCATTCACTCGCCCTTCTCCGCCCTCGGAGACAGCATTGGGGACACGAGGCACTTCGGGGACGAATTATCCGTTCGGTGGTGGTGAGTACGGTATTCCACTGACTCAGCCGCGACATGCATTTATGTTCGGCGCGAGTAATCCTGGAGGCGGTTCAAGCTTTGGTCGCGTTCGAGGCGCTGCAAGTTTAACATCAGCGTCCACGACTTCAGAGCAAGTCAGTTGGAGAGAGCTTATTGGTTCACGTACTCCGGAAACAAGGAGTGAGTACGGCGCTGGTTCCACTGGTAATATCGCAGGATCTCGATTTTTTGATGTGGAAGATGGTCCAGGGATTCCAACACCAAGGGCTGAAGCACCTCAATCTCTGAGTGCTAGCTCGAGCGGCGGTCTAATTCCTCTCGAGTCAACTCCACCAACGATCTCACAAACACATCAGCTTCCTTCTTCTCCGTCACTCGCGACGGTATCGTCCCCTTCGTCCAGTGCATTAGGACGTTCTCCCGGCTCTTTGCATGAGGTGAGATCGCCGTCTGATTTTCATTTTCGATATGTTTACACCGAATAGCCCGATACGCGGCCCACCACCGCTTCTTCTAACTGGGCGCCCTCTGTGCACGAGATGAAATACACCATCTCTGTGACTAGGTACATTTTCTATTCGAATACTGCTACCAATGCTGATAATACTGCTACAGCGATTTCTCTACACACTCACCTGATACATCATCTCCGATTGGTCTCGGAATGCTCCCCACCGTTTCACCTCTAATTTCTACGCCTTTGGACGTTTCTTCTTTAGAACTTATTCCAGAAGCACAAAAGCCTTTGCCGGCCTCTCCGCCGCCTGAGCCTCCATCGCCTGTGACTGTCGTGCTGGAGCTTCTAGAAGACACAAGAGAGCCTAGTCCACAGCCGCAGCTCTGTGGCTCAGAGACCGACGTGGAATTAGAGTTGGAACCCCCGCCCAAATCAGTTTCACCCGTGTCTGCGTCCGGTTCGTCCTCCCAAAGTTACATCACTTCTCCTCAGGAGCCTTTTGATGAACACGAGGACACAACGAATACAGCCGTATCCGTTCCGTCGCCTGCTGCTCTTCCTTCGAAGGTCATTCAAGTTGGAGGGGTTGCATCCCCTCTCTTAACTCCAACGGGAACGCCACCTGTGGTGGCGGCGACCATGCCTTCAAACCCGTTGCATTGTCGTGTCTGCCTCGCGGACACATGTGATGATATCACAGCTAGCATGTGTGGACATATCTTTTGCAACCGGTGCGTTAGTCGTGCCTTTTGCCTCGAGTCTGCCTCTAATAAAGTTTACAGTTGCATTACCGACGCTGTCATCAAGACAAATCGGTGTCCTGTCTGTATGACACCGACCCTACTTTACTGTCTTTTCCGCCTCGATTTAGCGGCTTGAAATCTTACCCTTAATTTTTCCGTAGTACTTTTATGATCTCGTTTTTCATCCCTTGTATCCTTGGACATCCATTCTCCAGCCTACAATTTTTACCGTTTCGTTACACATATGACTGATATAAAAGGATTACACCATTAGATGTAGATGAGTCTACCTTTCGGAGTCCCTTAATAAAACCCTTTCTTTCTTCGGCCCCTAACTTGCGTTCCTTTCTGAGGCTTTGTGTACAAATTTACACACCAAAAAGGGCAAGTGATGAACTGATGAGTGCCACGCGTCGCTTAGTCAATCACTATATGCCCATTTGATCGCTATGTTGTTCAACCACTGTGATCTCACCAGTTTCTCAACTCGCTGCCAGTGGCTCGTCGAACGACCCATCCTGACATTACTGACATTATAAGGTTAGTCAAACAAATAGATTTATGCTTACATCTGGTTCTCTGAAACTTTACTCATATTGCGACCAGAATGTATATATGTGCTGGGCTCGTGCTCCTCAGCTCGTTGCCGTTTGGAAATGCAGGACCTTTTGATAATGGTATATCCTTGGCCAGCGATAAAGTCACAGCTGAAACGAGGTTCACTGCTACCATTGCCGATGGACAATACTACGACCCCTCGTATTCAGGACGAGATATCGCCAAAATAGAAGTCTATCTCGCAGCATCCGCTGCCTCAAATGCTGCCTCAATGGGCGGTAATTCTTTCGACTCTCAGTGCACGCTTCTCAGTAACATAAGCCTCTGCGATAATGGGATATCGGTATTCAATAACCATATCGACTTGAGCAACTCAACTTTCACCGTGTCCATACCCAAAGACATTGGTCCGCCTGGCAAATTCTACTCTCTTCATGCCCAAATGTACCTCACCAACGGAAAGAAGTACAGCGGCGAAATTTCATCACCACCTTTTACTCTTTCCGGGGCGACAGGTCATTTCGGCGCAGTGCAGCAGAAGGGTTATGCACTGTGGACCGCAACCTACTTCCCGTGCAGCAGCTTCTCTTGCGTTGTCGCGTGCGCCGACGGAGCTTCTGCCACTGCCGGTGCGACTTCCGATTCAACACAATACCACGAGTGTGCTGCAAAATGTCCAGGAGTAACACTTCCGCCCTCTGATAGTCCTGACCTCAATAATGGAACTCCACCACTTCTCCCAACGAATGCCCCTGCTTGCCTCTTGTCCGCTACACCATCATCTTCCAGCTTGGGATCTCGCTCTCCAACTTCATCGCCCTCTGGATCAAGCTCGACTACTTCCGCCCTTTCGAACGCAGGACAAGGGACCAAGAGGGGCATCAGTGCCACCGCTGCGGTCCTCTTGTTCTTCATCGCGATGAGCACATGAAACAAGCCGAAGCAAGCCTAAAATCAGATTTCGCAGAAAATGTCGAGGCGAGGCCAAGTCTTCTGCCAAGACTATAGTGAGTTCGTGTGCATTTATCGAATCTTGCGTGTGATGAAGTTTCTTCGGTTTCTTAGGTGCCACCGGACTTCCTGGAATCCCCTCCACCTCATCCCAGGCCATTGATGTACCAGGTTTTAGATACCCTTTTTCACGGGGTTTAATTTATTATTATTTCGCTCAAGCTGAATTTGTTGATATCGAGATAGCCCTCGTTCGAACATTAAGGGCCATATAGTCAGGAACCATTGAATCAATCTCGCTTATACGCGTTGAAGTGATATTCTTATCTGATAAGCAGGGATAACCCCGCTCATATGTATCCAAAGGTTCTCAACTCCGTTGTGTGTGTTTGAAGAGGTCAGAAGTGATTGCACTATCAAACGACAAGATTCAATGCGCCGAGTTCTGCGTCTCCCAGGCTGTCGGGGCTGTTCCAGATCCAGTTCGTTGGCTCATCTAACCGTTCGCGACTTGATAAAGCGCCAAACTCAAATGTTGTAAGATCATCGGCCGAACAATTTTGCATTAGATTTTGTAAAGCTATTACAACTCAAATCTGTCCTTGTGATCGCATTACTGTAACAAGAACTTAGGTGGACCTCACGACATTTCAAATAGTCAAACGATACGGATTTGGTCTTCGTGAAAACCGTTTTATGGACATGATAAGAGGGTAATGTATTGAATGCAGCGCACACTCAAGGGGGCCATTTCCAAGCTCCGGTGCAAGACACCACGATGCTAGCGAGGAAGGACATCAACACCTCTGTGATTTTCCTCCCTGCTGCTGTGATCATCCCCTTTCTCGTCATGAGATGTAGTGGTGCGTTCGTGAGTATGTTGGTGGCGTTGAACTGCTACAGATTTGCGACCAAGAAGTGATGTTCGGCCCTGGAGTCGAGCAAAAACTCTGTCAGAATCAATGTCAAAGTGTAAAGAGAGAAACACACCTCTTTGTGCTTCAGGAAGATAAGAACTGCGATAACCGCAATCCAATAGAAGACATAAGCGAGAACGCTCCCAACTGCGGGCAAGTAAATTAGTTTCGGGACCAATTTTTTAGGATTACTATTTACTTACGCGTCGCATTATTCGTCCAACCAAAGATCGCACCAAAGATAGTCCAGCCTTGGTTCCCAGTCTTACTTTCGGGGCTGCAGCAATCAAGATGCCAGACATTGCCTTGAACGCGGTAAGATCCAGGTCCATTTCCTGCCTCGCCGACATCTCCGCCAACGAGCTTGTTGAATGCATGTTTTTCAAAAGCTCCAACTGACCTGCTGAACAGTCCAGCGCCAATCAAAAGGAGGAAATTAGTCATTATGACCATGAATATCGTCAAAGCTAGAAACCCATGTAAGCAGCTTGCATGCATAGTATATGTCCGACTTACTGGTACGACTAGCAAAGGCATATATGAGATAACCGACTACGAAACCGCAGATGATTCCAATGATTGCTGCAATTGGAATCGAAGTAGCAGGCTGCCCCAGGGAAACTCCTCCGACGAATACGACTGCTTCGAGTCCTGGGTAAAGGTCAGTCCGTTATGCAAACGTCAAAGATCTCTTCAAATTATCGACCTTCTCGAAGAACAGTGATGAATGGAAGGATGAACAGCGCCCATTTGCCGGTTCGACCTTCGCCGTCTGTGCGTTTACCTTCGAAGGCGCGCTGGAGCTTGATACGCCACTTTGCCTTTCCTGTTATAAAATAGTAGTCTAAATTTTTATCAAAACGGGTTGAAGAAATGAGCTGACCTCTATCCATTTTGAGCATCGTGATGCCCATTACGAAAATGATCAAAGAAGCGACGAGTTCAAAGATGCCTTCCCAGAGCTCCTCCGATTTGGCCCACAAATCCGATGCCTTGGTAAACCAGACAGCAATGAAACTGCCAACCAAAAACAGGCGTTGAACAAGGGATATGACCATGGTAAATAAATGTCTTACGCTGCACCGATGGCTAGAGCGAGCAAGAGACCACAGGCAGCGCCAATAAGAATCTGAAATGTCATATTAGAGATCTTTGAAGTCATGAGCTTATAGTATCGTCTCGACCTGGATACGCATTTTTCGGATGAGCCTTTGGCGTCGAACATTACCGTCGACGATTTGACCATCAGTTTCTTCCTTGATGTCAGAGTCGACGGTGGAGGGCACAGAAGAATGAGAGTCTTCTTGAACAATTTGTTTTGCCAGACTCAGCAGTACAGCGATAATGATAGACGCTTCCAAGGTCTCTCTGAAGACAATGAAAAATATGGGTACGGAGAACAAGTTCTTCGCCATCGTCGCTCAGGAAAAGGGGGTATGAAAACCTTGGGGGGAAAGTAGGGAACGCACAGGGATCTTTAAAATGCCTCATTTGTGCAGTACATAAAGGGGGCGGTCCAGAAGCATTTCTACTGATGGGTTTCCTGAGGAGCCGTTTGGGTACCTTCGGACCACCCTCGTGGATCCACAAGGTTCATCTCCGAACATCGTGCCATATCAGATAAATTTACTTGCGGTTCGCGGGCGGTTTTAGGGTGCAATCTGATAAGATCGAGTCATCTGATAATTTTCTCCGACAAATCCTGAGACCAAATCTCACGACTTTCTCCTTCACTCCATTGTTATCAGTCCCAGACGGTCCTCAGGGTAAACAAGTCCGAAAGCTCATCCACGGCCCAAGTGTAGAGGTTTTGCCCTCCTTTCATTGGGAAGTTGTCAGCTAAATTCATGATGTGTCATGGTTTCTGTTCAGAGCTTGGACGCCCATGACTTTCTTCGCATAAAATCGCGACTTCTGTGAACTTACCAATTCATGTTTCGGCTGCTTCTGACAGCCGGAACCCTGACTGCCAACATGGAGACATTTCAATGCCTTGATGCCGGACTCCTCGTCTTTATCAGATTACAACGGTGGCTGAAATCTCCCATGCCCAATGGGGGTAAAAACGAAGATCTAGCCCTATTTTTGCCTCTCCTTCTTGTGCACATCGCGTTCAAGGGGCTACTTTTCGGGTTCTTAAATCCCAACATGCCTGGATGGCGGCGTATCCTTTCACCATCCCTACTCTGGACAAAAAATGTGGCCTTCTAGAGGGTCCTCTCCCGCCGTCCTCGTCTTTTTGGCCTCTCTAGTCTGTCCTGCTCTCGCAGGTGTTCATGAAATCTGGTGGAATATCACCTATGTTCAAAATGCCAACCCAGATGGCTTATTCGAACGTCGGGTGATCGGTGTTAATAATACCTGGCCGTAAGATATAACTGACACTCCCTTTCCTTCTTGTCTGAAAACCCTTCGATCGGCAGACCGCCTCCAATTGACATCTCAACGAATGATTCACTCGTCGTTCATGTCAAAAACTCTTTGGACCAGCCAACAACACTGCACCACCACGGAATGTTCTTCAACTCGTCTTCCTGGATGGACGGCGCTGAGGGCATCTCTCAATGGTAAAAATTCAAGTATATATGTTTTCAACTCCAGCTAATCAACATCTTAGTGGTATTCCTCCAGGTGCAGAATTCTCGTATGTTGTGCCTATCAACTCCTCGGATCAGTGGGGCACTTACTGGGTGCATGCGCACGCATCTGTAAGATACACCACACAAAGCCATATCATTTCTGGTCCTTACATTATCTAGGGTCAATACGTCGATGGTCTTCGTGCTCCCGTCATCATTCGTCCTCCTAAGGAGGCGCACACCTACGATGAAGAGTTTACCGTCGTTCTCGGCGACTGGTATCACGACCAACATTCCGACCTTCTCAGCCATTTCTTAAGTATTGCAAACCCAGGGGGTGCGGAGCCTGTGCCAGGTTCGTCTTTCCATCTGTTATCAAACTTGAAGATCTCATTTCGGCTTTAGACTCTGCTCTTATCTACTTCGCTCAAAACACTTCCTACCTCGGCCCCATCTCTGGGACTTCACCTTCGCCAGTCACATCTGCCGTTGGATTCAACGAGAATGCCACTCTTCCCTTCAAGCCTGGCAAAACGTATCGTCTTCGAGTAGTCAACACGTCTGCCTTTGCAGCATTTTTCTTCTGGATTGATGGCCATGATATGCGGATCATCGAAGTCGACGGTGTGAGTTTTTTCTGATCTTCTATCGAGCCTATGAAACCGTCCACTGATTCACAATTTTTCATTTTCATCAGACTGACGTCGAAGAGTCGCCTATTGATCTTCTTAGTGTTACCGTTGCACAACGGTACTCGGTGCTCGTAACTGCCCGTAATGACACCGGCTCGAACTGGGCGATTCATGCTAATATGGACTCTGTCATGTTTGACGATATGCCACCTAATCTCAACCCCAGTACGTTGTTCAACTCTACTCTTCAACTCTTATTCTGATGTACATTATAAGACGTAACATCCTCGGTAACCTACAGCTCTTCTGCATCCATCCAAGATTTGGGTTTTGTAGACGAATACCATGATGTCAACGACACTGCTCTCGTGCCTGTTATCAAGATTGCCTCGCCAGCAGCGACCAAGACAATTGAGCTTGAAGTATCACTCGGCACAATGGACGACGGCATCAACCGTGGTATGTTCAACCAGATCACCTTCAATAGTCAAAAAGTGCCGTCCGTCTTCTCTGCACTCACACTCGGGTCGAATGCAACGATTCAAGAGGCTTATGGTCCTCTCAGCATTGTGATCGATCACATGGAGGTTATCGATATTGTTCTCAAGAATTCTGACGCCGGCAAGCATCCTTTGTGAGTGGTTCACGATCTTTTTTTCTTGTCATTCTTTGTTGATATTAATTTGTTATTAGCCATTTGCACGGCCACAAGCCAATGATTGTTGGTCGCTCGACGGACTATACTTCAGATGATACTTCTCTGAATCCACCGATCGTTGAAGGACAAGCCAATCCTATGCGTCGTGATGTCTTCCAAATTCCTTCTGGGCAATCCATCACTCTTCGGGTCGTCGCTGATAACCCTGGCGTTTGGTTCCTTCATTGTACGTTCTTCCCTGATCCTTTACCCACAACTCACTCATAGAGAAAGAAAAAAAGGTCACATCGAATGGCATCTCCAAGCCGGCCTCGCCATGCAATTCATCGAAGCCCCTCTTGAAGCTCAAAAATACATCTCCAACTTCCCGCCAGTCTTAAACGATCACTGCAAAGCCCTCGGCCATCCCATATCTGGCAATGCCGCTGGAAATTCAGACCCTACCGACCTCACAGGTCTCACAGCAGGTCCTTACCCTCAAATTCTTGGATGGCACCCTAAAGGCATTGGTGCGATGGCCGGATGCGTCTTGGCTGCTGTTTTGGGCATGCTTACTGTTGTATGGTATGCTATTGGTAGTCATACCTCAGACGAGCAGATCGAACGAGAAGTTACACAGCAAATTGAGGCAAAAGAAAAGCGGCGTCAAAAACTTTTTAGTTTCATCCCAAAGTCAAAGTCTGCAGCCACGACTACTTGATTACTATGGTTTGCTTAAAACTATGTCTCAATAAAAGTGACCATTTTTCTTGATCTTGTTCTTTCCATCTCCATTTACCGAAGTACTCTCGAGAATAATTTGATTTCAAGATATGCATATAGCCTACTGAAAATAAGCATTGAAAAGAGTGTGTGCGTATGAGCTTCCAGATTGAATGAACGTGTCGATGTGAATGATAAAAAACCAAATAGGAGCAGGAGTGCGAACTTAAGACGACAGTAATGTAGTCCCAAATAGAGTAACAATATGTAAGCAGAAAAGGCGTGAGTAGGAAGGATCAACTAGATGAATGAGAACGAAGATTGTACATTGAAGCGGACCAAGGAAGATTTGCATGATATTTGAGCAGGGCGTAAGAGATGGGAAAGTGAGCGTAAGATGTGTCGTGTTCCGGTTGAAGGAAATATGATCCGTGGTTGGGCCAAGCGACGGGAGACCCTATGAGCCTCCTCCGATAAGACTCCAGACACTGTTGATTCCGAGCCGATTCTTGCTTGCACGACTCTTCCCAGATCCCAAGGGTTCACCGCCAACGCTGAAGAAACCGGCGAAGGCATCTACATCTTCATCATCTGAGCCCCTACTCCGTTTCTGCGCACCAGCTCGACGCACTCGCCAACGAGCAAGATGTTCCGACCCAGGTTCATCATCATCATCGTCCTCGTCTTCTGCAATACCCGTGCCCGCACTGCCAACCTTGCGAGGAGGCGCACCCACCACTGAAGCCGTAGGTTTATTCCTGCTCCGTCCTGCCACTCCACCTCCACCTCCGATAGCGTGTTTCAAACTCGCATGCGCTTCCCCACCTCCTTGTGAATGCGAAGCAAGGTGCTTCCTCAAGCTCCTGATACTATTTTGGCGTTTAGGAGGAAGAAGCATCTGTGCGAGTGTAATCTCATTGTCGTCTTCTTCGTCTTCTTCGTCGTCGTTATCTCCATCCGACCCAGATATATGATTGCTTTCAATGATCTTTCTTCCTTGTCCTTGTCTTCGACTCCCCTCCAACTCATTGCCATTAACACTGACAAAATGCGATCTAGTCCCTCTTCTCCCCTTTGGACTCTCCGTTGACGACCATATGTCACCTTCTACCTGAGTCCTCGCAAGACTAGGCACTCGAAACATATCTTTTCCTCCGACATCTTTCTTCTTATGATTCCTCCCCCGTTCTCGTTCTTTCCGCCGTGTATGAGGACCATCTATTGAAGGTCCACGAACCAGTGACCCCGTACGGCTGCCGGGTGCACTCCTGCAAACAACTCTTGTCAAAGAGACCTCGTTATCTAGTCGACCTGACCGACCCCTGAACAGAGCAGACGGAGGAGGCGGCGGAGGTTGACGATTCCGTGAATGAGCGGTTCTTCTATTCGTTTGATCTGAGAGCCCATTCCTAGTCATAGGAGGTGGTCGTTTCGTATAATGTGATGTCTGCGAAAGTGAGCTACGTGTGGTGCGAAGGACTGGGCGAGTCGTGGTTGCAGTTGAAGACGTGGTTGGTGTAAACATGCCGTACTCTGTATTTGAAGAAGTTGATGGACCTCCAATATGGGAGTTTGAACCTCCAAAGAGCACTGCGCGAGCAACGATCTCGAGCCAAGACGAAGGAAGTGGAGGCGCGCCATCAGACGGCGTATGCTGCCCTGATCGCCTAATTTCATAATCGTTGTCATTGAGAGATAGCTGCGATCGATTGGGACCATTAATTGGCGTCGAGCTGGGCCGTTGAGGAATATTTGGAATGGAAGCCATATGTCGAAGGTAAGCTGTCGCGCGTGATGGACGAGGCGAGACCACATTGTTGGAACTAATCGGTACTAGAGAACCTCTCGAGCTCTGTTTCAGGATGCGGTTGGATGGAAGATGAACTTGCGACGTCGAGGCGCGATGACGAGCCAAGCCACGCTGCGGTGTGCTCGCATGGACAACAATATCAGGATTACTCGCCGAAAGGGGTTCTCCAATGCTGCCAAACGACGATGTCATAGCTGAATGCGAAAGATCTGTTACAGAGGTCTCGGTGCCAAGTATTGATGACGAATGAGGTGAATTTCGATATGTCAGAGGAGACAAAGGGGGAGAATATTCTTGAGGAGATGCTGTAAGGTTGTCCACCGACGCTGACCGATTCGTTGAGCTTCTATAGCCTGACACGCCAGGCATGAACCCAGCCAAAAAACCCACAACAGAACCAACGCTATCTTTGACGACGCTAAGCCGGTTGTCATCATTCGTGGCCATGTCTCGTTGAGCATTTTTCTCAACACGCTCTGTCTCTGGCGTGAAGATCCTCGTCTCCTTGTATCCCGCTTCCTTAAGCAAATCCTCTAGGCGTTCATACTGTTTGGATGTGCCCCGTCGATGTAAGGGTACACGCCCTAGATCTGGATAGCGGTCTCTGTATCTGTTGGCTCTTGGTGGGGTCTCCAACTCCGGAGGTGAACTGGAGGTATTAGAGGCAGAATTTGAAGCTGACTGGGTCAATTCAGGTGAAATTTGACTTGGAGAGGATAAATCCTGTCAGCCTTATTTCAGTAATCGCTTTCGAAATCACAGATATATAGACGCACATCGTAATCGTCAGAATTGCGTTGCCTAGCGGCCAGTGCTGTTGTCGCAATAAACGACGCCATTATTAATTATTCCAACCCTGATTCAGGAGCCCTCGACAGAAACTTCGAATAGCTTGGTCCTCCTCCCACCAGGTTAAGGTACCAGACTTGATGTCTTGGTCGTTGACAACGACGGCGACGAAAGCACTCTGGACGCTGAAGAAACAGGAGAGCGACGGCAAGAGGGGCAAAGTTGGGAAACGGACCCACTGGTCGAACGGCCGCAAGAACGGATCATTCACGTGCAGTCCGGATTACATAAGCTCCCCTGTCTGCAAGCAACGTCTCGAAGAGCAAGTGATTCGCAGATTGGAGCTCTTAGTTTAGCTAAGAAGGGCAGTTAATGACCATATACATATGCCCGACGAGAGCATATCTTTATGAATCTAGAACTAACCTGAGTAATCTTGGTAAGAATTGTAAAGGTCGAGATCAGCAATGCTTGATCAATTGATCATCTATGTTTGAAAGGGTGCGACCAAATCCGTCTATGCTGTTGATAATAAGCTTTGGCTATGTAGTATAACACGGCCGTCGAGTGTAGTGGGAGAGTTTGCGGTTCATGACCTTATTACGCATTACAAAAACGGTGTCAAAGGTCAAGTACGCAATGAATTCGTGTTTTAAGATATTTGACCTTGGTCAGGAGATAGTGGCGGGATACAACACAAAGTAGAACCTGGAATACTCGCTGTTTGAATATCTCGTTTTAAGTAGCATTGTTGCGAATTCTTTCACGTTCTTTAGCGGACTCTTCAACAAGGTCACTGATGTCTATGCCAATACCATGGAAAGAGACCGATATTTCAATACCCTCAGTCTGAAGTCGCTGCGCTACTTGCAAAAGCTCTTCATCAAGAAACTTTTCGATTTTGCCCGGTGCCTGGTCTCTTGGAGAGAAGTAGTTAACCTTAGCTGAAATCTTTCGTAGCTTGGGCCATCTTTGATTGATCGGCGGCGGCGGCCTAGAGCTTGAGGAAAGCGGTAGATTGATGCGAGCGCAGTGAAAGTTTCCGAGGTGGCAGAGAAACGACCAGTGATCGTTCTTTTCCCAGCTTCCATTGTAGTGGAAGCTAACAAGATTTGGGAGTTGTGCCGCCACCTGCTTATCAGAATTCAAAGAGTCTTCTGGCTGGAACACGGCGTTGAAGAGGTCCGTAGCCGACATCCTGTGTACTTGGTGAATGCTGAGCTCTTCGAGTTGAGGAAGTTTGGGAAGCAATCTTGCAAATTCGGTGCCACTGGATATCAGGTTCCACAACTCCAACACCTTCAGAGCTCGGATCTGACCCAGAAACGAAGGCAGGGCCTCAAAGTGACAGTTAACACTGTCGAAAAGAAGTGTATTCAAATTAGGGAATGTTGAGTATTTGAAGAGGGTGTCGATATGTGGACTTTGATATGTAAAAGTGACTTTAAGAGATTTGAGAGATTCGTGTGTTATGGCGTTTGCTGGCCCGAAAGTAGAAACCATATAATTCGGGTACTCCTCAAACAAGTCAACTTCCTCGAGAAGGGGAGATGCAATGAATAGCTTCATCCAGGAATCCACCGAGCTCCAACCTGTGACATGCGTCAGATGGGCATGGTTCACTTTGAGTGAGTCCAAAGTAAGGGCGGTGCCATCTAGATACAGCCTCTGAAGGTTGCTACTCATCGGCGTGAGGTCAAGATTTATTTGTCCGCGGAGTTCCTCGACGATTAAAAGTGACAGTGATTTGAGCTTGAAAACGCTAGGAGGAACATCCAGAAATCGGCGCTTGAAAAATGGTAGGAAAGCGACAGGAATTTGCAGATGGAGGGTGTGCCAGCGTTCTACGCATTCATAAAGAATCTCGATGAGACGCTCAATGGCTTGGTTGTCCTGGACGAATTGAAACCGGTTGTTGGTATAGACCCGGATTGAGAGAGGAAGTGCTCTGGATCGATCGAAGTATGGGCCAAGCAACTCGAGTCTGGTTGGTAATTCGTCTTCAAGACCTGGTGGATTTATGCAAAAAGACACATGGCTCCATATAGCCGGTGTAGACCACGCAATGGCTCTCCAAGAACGACAAACGGCGCCCAAAGCGAATGGATCCTTGCTCGGCTCATCATACGCGTCAAACGCATATTCGCATTCGAAGATTTTTGAGGCAATTTCGCGCGGAACCTTCCGCAAAGGGTCGTGTAGTTTGTTCATAATAGCTTGAAATTTCGTCCTACCAGCTTCGGCCTGTTTGGGGGGCGACTTGGGCGCCAATTTCAATCGTGCTGCTCTTACGGGAAGCTTGGCAAGTTATTTTTGAGGCTCTTTCGTGCAGACAATATGAGCAGGATATCTACTCTCACAATTCTGACAACTTGGAGAGACCTCGAGTTTCTGGTGGAAAGTCTGGGGGTCGAAGAAGCAAGCGTCTGCGGCTTAAATAATCCAGAATGGCATGGGTTCAAGACCCGCTGGACAGTCCGGACTTTCCTCCGAACAGAAAACCCAACAGGTCGGAGTTTTAATTAAAGTCGGCGCTAAAGTTTTGTCGAAGTTTCCACCCTCGCCATTTTTCGTTTGCAGGTCAAGTACATATAACAAATAATGTTGTTAATTTATCAGATATACACAGCACATTATCAGATATATACAGCACATTAGTCTAGCGTTTGTATACAGTAATTAGTCGAGAGAAGACGAGCACGAGTTAACAGAATATTCATGACTCAAAACTCGGGGAGAACCTGGTTTCCGAGTCATGGTTCACTGGCAGAAGCGTCGAGTTTTGAATCTCTTATGATTTCCCTGGTCTGATCATAGACGTTAATTAGCGGCGAAAATGATATGGAAGGTTCAATTCAACACACCTCTTTTTGAAGATATCGTCCCAGGCAGCTTTGGCACGGATGGTCCTCAAATCTTCTCTAGAATCTTCGACAAGATCGTTGATAACGAAATTTATGCCGGAGACTTTCAGTGCAACTTCAACACCGGCATCCTGGAGTGCTTGTACGACGTCCAGAAGTGCTTGGTCCAGGAAAGTTTGGGCCTTTGTTAGATTCATATTCCAATGCCGAACATCTGCCTCGATTTTTTTAAGCTTTGGTTGTCTATGGATCACCAAAGGCAGTGAATTGGCATCAACAACAGGGAAGTTCGTGGGGTGACACAAAAACAACCAATAATCGTGGTGGCACCAAAGACCATCATAGGTAAAGGTGGTCAAATCAGGCAGTATGGATTTTGAATGTTCCTGCGGCCCTAAATAAAAGTGGAGTTCATGAAACACAAGTTTGAACAGGGCTGTGGCGGATATGTTCTCTGGTTTGTGGATAGACAGGTTTTCAAGATAAGGAAGGGCAACCAACATATCTTTCAGCTCACTGTCGCTCGCGGTGACGCGCCATAACTCCAAAGTTCGGAGGCTGCCAGGGCTTTGATATCCAAATAGGTTGAGCAACTCTTCCAGAGGATAATTGTCCTGACCCGCGAAATCGATGTTGAGGGTTTGTAAATTTGGGCAAGTGAGGTGACGAAGTATAACTTCCAGCATAGGACACAAGGGCTGAAGTACTGCTTTCAGGGATTTCAAGGAGTCGTGCCTTATGATTCGGTTACCAAGTGTAGGAGGTACTTCTTGGCTCCCAAAATCTTCAACCAAGAGGGCTTCTTCAAGTTGGGATGCCGAACATATCAAATTTGTCCAGGCTTCTGCGGTACCAGAAGCGAAGACTTGCTTGAGGTGGGAGTAGTCAATTTGAAGTACGTCCAGACTGAACGAGCTTTTAAGGAGGTGCAGACTCTCGAGATTGGTGGTCATATGAGTGATATCAAGTGGTGTCGGGACGTCGGTGCCGTCGACAATGGATAGGGACAGCGAATTGAGGATGTAACTGCCACATGGCAATCGCCTGTCTAAGGATGGGAGAAATTTCGCGGGAAGTTGAACGTCGAGAGAGCGCCATCGACACACGCAAAAGCGAAGAATATTGATGAGGTATCCCATGTCGTCGTCTTCCTCGTCAAACTCATACTCTTCATCTGCGTACACGTGTATCGACAAGGGAAGAGAGCGAGACCGTTCGATGTACTCATCGAGCAGGACGAGTCTGGAGGGTAAAGCGTTTTCAAGATATGGTGGGTTGATGCAGAATGATGGAGAGGTCCATAGCCTTGGTGTAGACCACGCAACGGCCCTCCAGAAGCGACATACGGCTCCCAAAATAAAAGGTGTCTCTTCCTCATCCGGAAATGTGTCCAGCGCATACCCAGACTCGAAAATCCTCGAAACAATTTCGCGGGGAAGTCTGTATAGAGGGTCGTGTATTTCGTTCATGGTAGCGTTTATCTTGGTTCTCTCATATTTTGCTTGTTCAAGCTGAGAGTCAAGGTGTTGTATTCTGGCGTCGACTAATTGGCGTTGGTGGCAAGGACCGCAAGCTTCGTGCGCTTTTCGGTGTCGATGAAATCCATATGACATTTGAATTTAGTGGTCTTGGGCGGAAAATGTGATCAATTTAGAGATACTCGAGGGAGATTGGAGCTGTCAGCCTCAGGGGGGGGGGGAGAAGTCGATGGTTTTAGTCAAAGGCAAGTGGTAAAACAAAATTGATGGCGTTAGCTCAACCACAACTCTAGCCCTGACCACAGAAAGTAAACTAGTACACACCAAAGCCTCGATATTTCTGTAATTCCGAATACATTAAGAAAAATGTTAAGTGCCCGTCGGGGACCAGCAGAATCTGTTTAATGTTGATTTGGACGACATATCTAAGTAATTCTTTAACTATGGGAAAGCAGAAATTTCAATTACTCAGACTGGTGCTGCGTCCAGGTCAGCGGTCTTCATTAGGGCGTCCAGATTTATCGCAGTATTAGTTACACCCGGGATTTAGCCAGAAATTGAAAGCATACCAAGATTTTTGGGCCCTTATCATTTCAACAGATGCCTGTATAAGGTCTTTGATGCAAGCGTTCATTCCATAGGCGCTCATCGACACTTTTACTCCCGCTTCTCGAAGGTTCAGCATAACATCCAATGTCTCTTGGTCTAGACATGTGACGGCTTTCATCGTCTCTATCTCTTCGTGATTATGAAGATTTACTGAGAAATTCTTCAGTTTAAAGTCTGACCACTTATTAGGCGCCGTTGTAGGCTGGTGATCTGACGCGTTTCGTGCGTCCGTGGCTCCAGCCACTTGAGTTTGACAATCCCACAAGGGACGGAGACGCGGCCAAGCGTCATATGAAAACCAGTGTCCATCAAAGTGAAAGGTCTGCAGGTTAGGAAGGATAAATGACTTTGGGATGATAGAGCTCGATGTTGAATAGGATCTGTAGAATCGAAGGAATATTCGATTAAATAGCTCCGTAGCCGAGATGTATTTTGGCTTCCCAATGCTCAAATTCTCCAGACTAGGGAGAGTGGCAAGAAGGTCCTCTAAATGAGTACAGGAAGAATGGAAGTTCCAAAGGTCTAATGTCGTGAGCTTCTGCTCTTGGTTATCGGCGAGAAGGCCAAAATCTCCACAAAAGTGGTAGCTGGGATTGTTAATGGAGAATGTATGAAGATTTGGACAGGTAATATGGTGGAATGGCAGTCTTCGCTTCTCGCTGAAAGATCCAAACGACATTTTCAGCAATCTTAAAGAACTGTGGACCATACCACGATTGGAGGGAGACGTAGATGAGCTTGAACTTTCAAGGAAAGTGGCTTCTTCTAACAGCGGTGCGGAGGAGATAACGCTGAGCCAAGCTTCCACCGATCCAGACGCAAGGATCGTCCGAAGCTGAGTGAAGGTAGCTTTAAGCGAATTCAAGTCGAATGCACTGTTGATGAGGTGCAAATTCTGTAGATAAAGTGTTGAACAGGACAGTTCGATCTTTAGGGAGTCGCTGGCTCCATCCGACATTGAGATAGATAATGACTTCATCGCGGTGCGACCTCGTGGCAGCTTCCGTTCATCCAAGCACTGCAAAAATGCCTTCGGTAGATGTAAATCGAGGAGCCTCCAACGTTCATAACACTGGTTCAAAATATCAGCGAAAGATTCAACGCTGCTTTTGTCTTGGTTCCATCTGCGCGCGTCGTCGTTATAAACGCATAGGGATAGCGGAAGAGCTCGGGATCGAGTGACGTACTCCTCAAGCAGTTCCAGTCTTGCGTGGAGAAACTCTTCCAGTCCAGGTGGGTTTATACAAAAGGAGACGGAACTCCAGATGGTCGGAGTAGACCAAGCAATCACCCGCCATGAACAACACACAGCGCCTAAGATCAAAGGAGATCCCTTTGGGTCCATGGCGTAGCCACACTCGAAAATCTTCGAAATGAGTTCTCTAGGGAGATTAAGGAGAGGGTCCTGGGTTTCGATTACTGTGATATTCGGCCTATTCGTGTGGGCTTGGCTTGAGCTGGTTGCGAGTTGAGGTTGATGGTGGCCCATGTTGCACTACTAAATGGTACCAGCTGTCAAAACGAGAATGTTTAAGGGAGACGAGTCCGCTTGTCGTCGAGTGAAATGGATAGTATGAGATTCGCTGTGAGTTTAGTTGTTGCGTTCTTGAGGTGTTGAGATCTAAGGGACGTGAGGCCCGTCAACCGTCAACTTGAATGGGACAAAATTACAAATATCAATCATAGAAGTATGATGTCATCTCATAGCGCCAAAAGTGAACAAAAAAGACGCCTACTATAATTACCACTATGTCTCCTCCTCGCGATCGGAGAAAAAGGGATTTATCGTTTCCCAAAAATACGAAAAGTCATTTGTTCGCGAATCTCTATTTTTATCTCTTCAAAAATTCTCATTCCGCCGTAGTGCTCAGCGCCGTTGCCACCAATTCTAATACTTTGCTGGCACATCCCCAAGATGATTGGAAGCCATACCCTCCATGTCTATGGATTCAGTTAGTCGCTTATCGAGAAGTATGATCTATAGCACTCACCCATAGTTATAGATCACAGGTAATTTTCCTTTTCGCCTCACTTGTTTTCCGTCTTTCCATTCTAATTCAAGCCGAATGCCTCCTTTGCGTGCAGGACGTAATCCACATCCTTCCCCAACTACCAATGGAAGAATATCATCAACTGTCGGTGTACGGACTGAGCGAATTTCTGGAGGTGCTAGGTGAGGACAAAGCGACAATGCTCGGGTCAAAATAGCCTCCATAGTCTCTTCCCGAGGCTTGGGATACCAATCATCGGCATCACGAGTACCACCTACAATAACCTACTGGCGACTTAGCATGGCAAATAAGATCACCATTGAATATCACTCACATCACCGCTTCTCCTCGCAATAATATACGTAACGGAATCGCCAGTACCCTGTCCTCCGTAGGTCTCTGTTATTCCAGTTCTAACCCAAGGGGCACGAAGAATGACTGTCTGCCCTCTGATTGGGTACAAGTTTTTGTCTTCGATCCCTCCGAGAAAACGTGCCCCCAATCCAACACAAACAACTACTGCGTCGGGTAATTGGTCTTTTTCGTGCCCTCCTGGAAGAAGGCTGGTGCCGCCCTCCAAGACTTGGTTGATGTGCATGACTGATCCTCGCATCATCTTGCCCCCCAGAGACAGAAAGCGTGTCGAGAGATAATTGAGATACACTGGTGTGTCAATTGTGAAGGTTCGGAATTTAGCTCCATAGATACATTTGGGAGGGAGTTCTTCTTGGGTTAAATATCGGAACTGTGAGTAGTCAATAAGACCATGACGCTAATCGGGGTCTTTCCGACTTACATCGGGAAAGCTCTCAATCGGGTCGGTGGTCCCTCTTAATTCTCGAGGATGGTAGAAGTGCTCCGTCTGGTTGATACGAAGAAAGCATTCATGAGCGTCACTTCCGGGTGCTGACATCTCCCACATGATCTTGAATGTTTCTTTCTCGTATTCTGCCATTTCATCTGAGTGAAGTTACTATCTGCTTCAGTAAAGGACTTGCCATTGAGCTGAGTTGAGTTCAACGGGTTATAAACATGATGTGCACCCTGTGAAGATCCAAGCGTCAGTCAAAGTCAAACCTCAAGTTAGGATCTAAAACGCGACACACCGCCCAATGACTTGTATACCTGATACTCTTATGATCGCTAGGTAAGATCTCAGCCACTATCGTGACTCTGTATTTGCCCTCTTGTTGCAATTTCAGAGCAGTAGTCAATCCGACAACACCTTCAACCAATGAAGAGAGCTCAATCAAGGGTTAATATTACGAACAACACTTACCTGCGCCAAGAACGATGATCTGCTTTAATTGAGTTTGTGCCATTCTTTAGTGCTTGTAAAAAGGAAGAAGCAACGACTCGGAACAACAATAGTCGGCAGTTCGTATTTATATGGCATGCTATTCAGAGATAACGAGTTCGGCCTTCTTCCCTCCGTCGCTCGACGGTGAAGCTTAAGTTACAACCCACGCAGAATAATCCCACCACTGTGGGCCGACACGGCAACATCTCAGCCAACAGTATGGAACATTCTCTGTTT
>MU157842.1:0-78322 GCA_015657495.1 Crepidotus variabilis | reverse complement strand
AAATACGTTACACGGCCTTGGGACTATCACTTCGAAAACAGATAACACACTGGCAGTATTGCTCTGATCAGTAGTTTTGAACCCCAGATGTCTGTTAACTGCTACATCTTCCAAATAATTTAGCTAAGATAAATATCCGCCAATGTTTTACTCAAAATAACACAATCTATTAGAAGTCAGAACCTGATGATGTTGAGAGGGGCAGCTGCGAAGCGGAGCGGAGCCGCTGCCACTAATAATTTTACTTAAAATTTTGATTTTCTTCAAAAATATGTACTGTAGTAACTTTTTCTGTGGCGAAGCCACGCCCTCCGCCCGTCGCGAAGCGACGGGTCAAGCGACAGCTTGTATACTGCAATGCCTACAAGTGGTTACCTTCAGTTAAAATGTAGTAAGCGTTCCTTTTAAGTTCTTACTTCCACCTTTTTCCTTCCAAATCTCGGGAAATTATAATTAGTAAAGACATTCTAGAATAGATTTAGATTAATATATAGATTCAGCACGTTCACGGCGCTGAGAAAACGCTGAAGGGGAGACACGTTCAGTGATTCGGCGATAAGGATATGACTACGGTAAAAACCAGAAGAGTTAATGAACTTTCTTCGATGCACTGAGATTGGACAGAGGTAGCTTCACTGTACAATGCGTCAAAATAATCGAAAGCTTGCCAGTTACAACAATATCAGGGCGTAGTTATAATGTCCCGTCCCGCCTTTACAGCCTCTTACTTCTGAGCTCCGAGTCTACTTCTTCCCCGGTGGGCCCATGTCTAATGTTGACGTTAGTGTACCCGATTGGGCTAATGTGCCACTGTGGTTGACAAAATGATCGCCCCGCTTGAATGCGATGTGTGTAAGAGGACTAGCCGTTCCCTTGTTGGGTGAAGGAAGTAAACCAGGACTGCCCAGCCGCATGTTTCGGTAGACACGAAGGGCAATGGCATTGGTCACGACACTGTTTGGTAAAGCAGCTACGACGCGGACCGCTGAGTTGGGATACTGCTCTAGGCGGAAATATGCAATGATCGTGATAACGCTTGTGGAAGCCGCCAACCTGAAACGGAAGTTTAGGGATTAAAGTAGATATCATGTCTCAAAAGTACTCACAAATAATAGATAAGACTATCTTGAACGAAGATATCAGTCACTCTCTGATTATTAGGTTGAAAGATTTTCTTCCATGAGCCCACTTGCTCCCTCCAGTCGCTGCCTCCGAGTTTGTACAAAATGGCTAAACAGATCAAAGTGTCGTTGATGACCTCCGAGTACATGGCCGCCATCAAGTACTGGCCAGATATGGCTGTCAAGCAGTAATTTGTGGGTCCAATCTGGATGCTCTTCAGCCCAGGGAAGACGAGGCATGCACATCCTAGAACGACAAGCCAGGAGAAAGAGAAGAACGCTACAACGTATCGGTTGTTGCAGTACACAGCGCAAACGCGAAAGCAAAACAGGAGAGCTGTTGACGCTCTCGCTAGGACGTATAGTGTCGACCAAACATATTGCAGCACTCCACAGCTTACTCGATCCGAAGCTAATCAAACGAAGTTTATCAGCTTTACGCAAAGAGAAAGCGGAGCGTTTGACGACTCACTGAGAAATATGCTCAAAGAGAGAAAGAAGGCGAATGGACTGAGCCTATAAGAGCCTCAGAATGTTGTTTATACGAAGTCGCTTTAGTTTGAACCATACCTTGCAACAATGAAGACAAGAGTTTTCCAATTGAATGTCTTTCTAAAAATGACTTGATAATCTTCTGGAAGATAATTCAAGATATCCCACATCATGATCTGTATATTAATATTAGTTCATTGCCAACTTCTCGAAAACCTTTCACTTACCGCAAGGCATGCGACGGCGAAATGTACCAACATGGAGACAATATACGCATCATTGGGAGGGATAAACGCTAGCGGCGTAAAAGGATTCGGAAGAACGGTGGGGCTGTTGGTCGCGTCCATAGCAGCGTGCAAGAGGCAGGCGAAGAAGTGAATTTTACACCTGCCATCTGGTCAAAACTCTTTAATAGAAGAAATAAAAACCAAGACTTTACGACATCAGCACAGGGATTTTCAGGGAACCTTTAGCGCTGGCAGTCTCGTCCAAGATGGGCGGTTTCACAGCCTGCACAGGAATGTATTGTTTAATGGCTTGTTGCTCGATAGTCACAAATTGCAGGATTGCATAATTTGATATCTTCCGCCGCCTAGTATCCGAGTTCCGGCCAGCGCATGCCAATGCGTGCGTTTGCGTACATAATTGATAATTGGCGTCCTGTGCATTCTCCTGTTCTTGAAGGTGATCATGGAGAGATGGTCCGCTGTGTGACACATTTTGCATTTGATATTCTCAAACGCGAGGCGGTGATACTGAGTTCGTCAACTCCACACCGTGCCTGGAAAACGCAATCGGAAGCGCAATGTTGGCGCCGTTTCCGCTCTCTGTTAGTTCGGTACGTCAATTGGAAGTGCGTGGAAGGAAGGGACAACGCGCCATGTGTAAATGTAATTGTTTCTTTTGCTTATGTGCCTGTCAAAAACATTTTGTCTTGGGCAACGTACGTTAAACGGGCCGCTCAGATTTCACCGACCAGCGCACCCAACTGGAAAACGCTAAGTCCACGAACGTTGTCACAAACTTCATTGGCTCATTTATGGTAGAAGAAGTAAGGATCACAGGCTCACCACCCCCTTCGATGCTTGCGAAGACAACTTGAAGTCTCCATGTTCGATGTCGGTTTCTCAGAAAAGATATGGAAAGCGTAAAAAGCAATGTAGCCAGAGGGGCGAGAGAGTAAAACACAGCTTCAGATAATTTGTGCAGCCACTTCATGGAATAACAAATCGTTGTCTTCCATCACCAAAAGGTGGTTTCCTGAGATTTAGCAATGGTATATGGCAGTATTGTATTTGTATCAAGAGTCCGTGGTCTATGTTGGTAGGAAACCTAGAACTGAGTTGTCAACTTTGTCCAACTCGGTTCAAGCTTAAGAATGAACCAACCTCTGTCAAATTCGACCCTTGTTTTCAGTCACTCTTCTCCGACTCCGATTCACTCGATCTACCACTGTCAACTTCCACTCCACTATCATTTGGCGAATCATTGTTAATCTTCTTCCTGCTACCCGAGCAGTGCACCACGCTAGGCACCGCTTTCGCGGATGACACCGCAACTCCCAGAACTGGGGGAAGCTCCAATGGTGTTCCCTTCGTCGACCTCTTGGCTCTGGCAAACGGCCCGACTTCCTTGTCCCTGATGAAGTTCACAATAACCATCGGCCACGAAGGATGTGAGGGAATTGTATTATAGTACTCTGGCGCGAGCTTCTTGAGCTGTGGTAGTTTTGTCCAAGGAATCGAAGGGAAATCATGATGTTCGTTATGGTATCCAACGTTGTAGGCCAAAACGTTCAGAGGACCATAGTAACTGTAGGTTTCTTGCTCGAGACCATCCCAGAGATAGTGTTCCGCAATGAAATGACCGGCGCATGGGTGTAGGCTGCCAGCAAAGAAACTGCTCATGATGAAGTAGATCAAGGGTCGTAGGCCGAATGTTCGAACGATGAAGTAGTCGAAGAGGAGTTGGACAAGGATGTTGAGGTAATGCCATTGCGTAAGGCGCTGAGCTCGGACGAAGGTGGGTCGGAGGGCATAGAAAAGGATTTGGAAAGTACTTGAGGATGCTTTTGTTAACGTCTGGTGTCATGGGTGGCACATGGAAAGGACGTACGCAAAGAATACTTTCCCCAAAACATTGTTCAGGAGAAACAACTCCAACCTCGTAGGCAAGTCGGTATCAATCCCATCTTGACCCATGAACTTGTGGTGCTCAATATGGTATTGCTGCAGAAAAAGGCAAGTTAGTTACTCCTTTTAGCGACTGCAAAACGGACCGACCTTGAATGCAGCCGAGTATGGGATGCCGATCGGTAGATTGGCGAAGATGGCCAGGAGTTTATTTGGCCAGATTCCTTTGAAAGCGAGATTGTGTGTGATCTCATGAATGGCAAGGAAAAGGTTGTGATTTGCTGTGCCTCCGATAGCATATGCTGCGGCGATGACCAAAGGAGAGAATGAAGAATGATCACGTAGGTACACAGCGAGGGAGACCTGGAGCGCGACGACAGACAAGACAACGAATTTTGTGAGAGGTTCGTGTCCCATGAGTTTGACTACCTGAGAAAGAGTTCGGTTAGTAGCCAGTACTTCGGACCAAAGTATATAACATACCTCAGGATGAGCCTTCATAATGGCCGTCCTCCTGGACCTGTGTGGTTCTTCCGTCATCAACCAAAGAAAGTCTTTGGGATCCTGAGGAGGTGCAGTGAAGTTATATGGTGCTTTGTCACGGTCATTCTCAGCGAAGACTCGTCGTGGCGCACGCAAATCCGTAAGTTTTCTACCCTCAGAAAGAGACTCTGCGCCTCCATACAAACTATAGTCTAAGGCGACAATTTAGCGCAGCTCAGCATCCAAAATCAATTGCAACCCACCTATTGACATTGTAAGTGGTAGTTCATTCGCTTCAGGGGGCTAACAAGCGGCAAGATAAATCAGAGGAGCGACGTCGTAGACCAGGTGAAACAATGGAAGGGCAATACTTTCAAGCGTCACTGTCGCTGTCGCCCTGTATAAACTCGTGTCCTGATTCTAATTTCGAATCTTGCCTGCGTACTGGACCGAGAACAAATCTGACAACAAATTTGCTACAGCACATCGCACCATTAGACTTTAGCAAGATGACATAAGCAAACCTGGACTCATCCGCATATAGACTTTTATTCCCACGTAATAATTCGCCGGTCAATCGCCGGTGTTAATTGGCTTTATGACTTTGGTATATATTCCGAACTTCGACATGTTACCACCGCAGTTAGGACTTTCTACTATAATGTCCACTGTGTCAACTCCCTCATCGTCTGCTTCGTCTTCGCCAAGGTCATCGCCGCCAAGAACGCCGCCAAACATGCACCAGAACAGCATTGACCCCGAAGCCAAGTGGTTGGTCCAAAAATTCGGAGGAACAAGTGTCGGAAAGTTTGCAGTGAAAATTGCAGAAGACATCGTATCGTATGTTTCGAGCCAAATCTCAGAACTATATACCAGCGTCCCTAACATTTCATGCCACAGTAACTACATCGACGATCACAAAGTCGCGATTGTCTGCTCTGCTCGTTCTGGGTCAACCAAAGCTTTGGGAACGACAAATCTTCTCCTTCGTTCAGCGTCGGAGGCTCTTCGGCAAAAGAAACCTCCGATGACTACGTCTGGTTCTGTGACTCCTGTGTCAAAAGGCCTTTTCGGTGCAGGCGGCCGAACAAACGGGTCGAGCGATCCGAGCCAAAGTCCGCCGCTTAGCAGGTCTTCAAGATCATCGTCTCCCACGCAGAATCAGTTCAATGGCTTTACGCCTCTGCAGGACAATGAAACAATTCCAGAATTCCACGTCACCGTAGATCTGATACGCCAGCAGCACGTAGAGGCTGCTCGGGATTGTGTGTCGGATCTGGATATTTTGAGAGAGCTCGAAGACGAACTCGAAAGAGATTGTGAATGGCTTCGCAACTTTCTGTACGCCGCAAAGGTATGTTTCCACTGCACTTGGGGAGCTCTTTAATTGACTACTGTTCCGAATCTTGTTTTCGCATCTTCATGATTATACTAGATAATCGACGAAATTTCTCCTCGCTCAAGGGATAACATTATTGGTCTTGGCGAGAAGATGTCATGTAAAGTTATGACAGCTATCCTCCGTGATAGAGTTTGTTCTTTGAACCTCTACTCTGTAACTTAAGTCTCATCTGTGTTTTAGGGGGTTGACGCTGAGTATGTCTCTTTGGAGGACATTGTTCCTCCCTACGACAGCGACGTCGACACAGAGAAAGCCCTACCGCAAGACTTCTACGATACTCTTGCACTGGCACTCGGCGAACGGATTCAAGAATGTGGTTCCAGAGTGCCTGTCGTTACCGGCTTCTTTGGCCCGGTGCCCGGCTCTTTACTTCGCCAAGTCGGTCGTGGCTACACCGATCTCTGCTCTGCTCTGCTCGCTGTCGGGCTTCAGGCCGCCGAACTTCAAATCTGGAAAGAGGTTGATGGTATCTTCACTGCTGACCCTCGCAAGGTCCCAACGGCTCGCGTTATCTCCACCATCTCCCCTGAAGAGGCGGCCGAGTTGACCTACTACGGTAGTGAAGTCGTCCATCCATTTACCATGGAGCAAGCGATCCGAAAAAGTATACCTATACGCATCAAAAACGTCGAGAACCCTCGTGGCAAGGGAACAGTCATCCATCCGAACACTGAAGATGATATATCATCGGCCGCCTCAGTCTCATATCCTGTCCCCGAGCCTCTGACTCTGAAATCCCTACACGACTTCGCACTCGCCACCGAGGCATCTCAACGCAAGCGCCTACCGACTGCAGTGACCATTAAAGAAGACATCATCGTACTCAACATTGCTTCTAACCGCAAAAGCGTCTCGC
This sequence comes from Crepidotus variabilis, assembly GCA_015657495.1. Taxonomy (NCBI): domain Eukaryota; kingdom Fungi; phylum Basidiomycota; class Agaricomycetes; order Agaricales; family Crepidotaceae; genus Crepidotus; species Crepidotus variabilis. The sequence continues at coordinate 71,836 of MU157842.1, read as the reverse complement.
ACGGTTTCCTCGCTGGAATTTTCCAAACCCTTGATAAGTTCGGCGTCGTCGTTGACCTCATTAGCACATCCGAGGTACACATCAGCATGGCTATAGGTGACAACCTTCCCAAAAAAGTCTTTGACCGTCTCGTTCGAGATCTCCGCCAAAGCGGCTCGGTCGATTACCACAAAGACATGGCTATCCTCTCACTTGTGGGAAAGGAGATGCGCCATATGGTTGGTATCGCTGGGAGGATGTTCACGACTCTTGCTCAAGGCGACGTGAATATCGAGATGATCTCTCAAGGGGCCAGCGAGATCAACATCTCATGCGTCATTCAGTCGAGGGATTCAGTGAAAGCTTTGAACCTTATTCATCAAAGCTGTTTGCAGATTAAGCCAGAGGGTGCCCGCGGTCGAGGTTCGTTTCGTTTCCTCTTCAATTTCATCATCTTGCTGATGCTTTGACGTAGTGGGCCCGTGGCTCTTTTAGATGCTTAGGATTTTTTCCCCCGTTCTGGGTCTTCAACATGACATGTTACTAACATCTACGTGCAACATCCAACATTGTGTACCACTATCAAAAACACACTACCAACGACAAACTAGATTTATCCCTATGAACATGTATAAGCGATCTTTACCAAAAAGACAATACTCTTTTCGCGGTATGAAGATAACGTGGTTTCGCTCGTTCATATGCCAGAGCTGTTGCTAACAAAACGTCCCCTCGTCTTGGGACCTCCCCCATACACGCCAATTAACATTCAAGTTGATATTAACATCTGCGGAACAGGTATGGCGTCGTTCCTCCGCTTCAGACAATCATATGGAGGCTCGCAGAAGAGTCAGATGTGCAGCCTGTAAACCACACTAACATTGGCGAATGGAGGGGTTTGATGGAGGAACTTTTGGATGATATTTCTCGAATTCCACTGGTCTGGAAATAAGACTCTTCTCGAGGAAGCCTCGGGCGAGTTAGTTCAACCAACTCATTCATTAACCACATCTCAGGGGCAAGTAACTTGATAAGCGAAATCAGAATTATAAGTTCTGGTGATGACATGGTTAGGCATCAGGAAAGTCCATCGCAAGATCGTGCACTAGAGGTACGTCTTTTCCATTAAATGACCGTTGGATAAGAATGACTCGCTGGGCCACAGGTACAATAGGGTATGTGAGCAGTGTGATTAGGACGTGTTATATGATCACATCGTGTCAATTTGCATCAGATGTCTCCCGCTCTGGAATGGGAGATGGTAAAGAGAAAGGAATGGCGTCATGCTGCAAAAAATCAACGAATGAGGGTGTCATTTCATGTAACTTCTCACCGCTCCCTGGACGTGAAAGCATCATGATGGTCGATCGATACGGATGTCTGCAAATCTGCATGCAAAAGAGGGTTCAAGAAGTTGCATCGTTTGTCTGCCTTACAACGTGAAGAAGCGCAAAATGGACCGCATGATCAAAGCGTCGTGAAATTTGCCAAAATAAATCTTGATAAGATCAGATAGATACTTGATATAAAACCACGTGTGATTTGATGTGTCCTTTGTCCTCCTCCCCTGATCCCTACACACTTCCCAACCTGTGCGATATACAGCTGGCGAATAGTTTTGAATTTGCAAGTAGTGAGTGCTTCATATCTTCAGGGTGACATCAAGATCATATGGTGTCTTGGTTTACACCCATTTTATCTTGTATGATTTGGATCGTGCCTGGGATAATACAATTAATCGCTGTGAAATATGTCAAGGAGCAGCCCACCTCGATAGTTCCTTCAATGATTGTGTTGTTGAATACTTCATCATCAGGGAGCCAGCCCCCTGCCTTTTTTCGTTCGTTTGCCTGCCATACGTCAGCGAGCGTTCGATCATGCAGAGATAAGGCTTACTCTCTTGTACTCCGCCATGTTCATGAACTTGGCGGATTTATATTTTACCTCGTCATCAACATTCCTCCGCAATGAATAAATACGGATGAGCTTTCAGATTTGGCAGCTGTTAATCGATGCTTACTTCCAGTACCGTAACCGGCTTGAATACGAAAGTCAGAGCTTTCTCCGTTGGGACAGTCTAGAGAGGAAGGGGGAGCGGTTGGTGAGTTGGATGCCGTCGATAACTCTCAATTTGCGACGTACCTCCTGTCGTTGTGGCATCTGGCTCCCCCGATCAACGGCGACAGTCGTAGATGGGGGTTCTTGGCACGTTGACGTCCACGAGCCCTTGTTTGACGATGCGGTTGCAACGTCGTGCAGGTGTTGTTCCTGAAATTTGTTAAAATGTGCTGGAACCTCCATCATGGAAGTCCCAGAATCAGTCTTCCGCCTCTTGCGAGGGAAGATTTTTGATTGGTTTCTACTGGCTGCAGAGGTGCGGCGAGTGGCTCAGAAGAGTTGGGTGGTAGTCGATGTGGTTGCTGATGTGTTTCAGTTTGAGTGTCATAAAGCCAGCTAATCCACTCGTCGAAATTCTCGTAGGGCGCACGGTCTTCCTGGTGACAGAGGCCCGCAGTTGTCAAGCACAAGCGTGGATTAGCGGATCTAGGAGGAGTTCTGTGGGGGCAGCTAACTGGATTGCAAAGGTCCAAGACAGCAATTCGAGGTCGTTTCATGACGGTAGACATGGTGGTGGTAGATGTGATAGCAGTGGACGTGGCGGTAGTAAACATAAAGATCGGAGAAAAAAGGCGGTGGCAGTTAGGTCTAAAGTTGAGGGACGCTTTTTTTGCTGGACTTTGTACCCTTTTATCTTGGCTGTGTCCTTGAGATATCATAATCGGTTCCACTCCGTTCGTGTCCTAGGTCAGCGGTCGAAGCGAGGAATGGCATTTTGGAACATAGAATATCAGATTTAATAGATGAAATATATCCCAGAACAACCACGATTGATTTTGATCTTTCCTGGAGAGTTTTCGGCAGTCTAAAGTGGCAGTTCCTAAGCGCCGATGAGTTTTGCATCTCTCAAACACGGACCATTGTCTCCAGCTGAATATGATGGATTTTGGTCTAGTGATTGGAATGCTGATAATTTTACCTATTCCAAATATCTCGTGACGACGCAGCTTTCAGGTTATACGGTGTTTCATTGTTCTCTGCTTTCGAGGCCGATTTTGCTTGTGCGATCAGCGATGTCGATATATTACTGGGCGTCTAACTTCTTGCAAGAGATAAATCTAGCTCCACGAAGAAGTCGTGGACCTAATCATATGGGCTGGGATTGATGAGAGATAGAGACCAATTATAATTCCCCGAGTTGAAGTTTTTAGGTTCATATCTTTAAGGTGAGGCCACCTGCGTTGACTGAGTCACTCGACAAAGCGCCGAAAACGGATGGTCGGACCGGCGTCACCCGTTATTTTACTGCTGTCACCGTACCACTCCGTACCACCACTCCCTGGAACTGTTGGAGACAGAAAGCACTGGTTATCCATCGAAATGTCTTGTTATCATCTCTCTTGGATGTTCTACTATGACTCAGCCTCTTGTATAATGTCAATCGGAGAGGCAAGAAAGAAGATCGGAGCAGAAGTGAATTGGAATTCCCAAGAATATTAGAAGAAAATTTTCGAGTGAATTGTATTCAAGAAAAGACGGGTTTGAAGTAGGAAATGGACGGTTCAAGACTGAATGTGCTCATGTCGACCCTCACTTTTGTTCGTGGCGGTTCGTGCTCTTCAGTGACGCTCCCGCGAGTCGTGACCAAAGTCTTCTCAGTGTCGAAGCTCTGGAAAACAAGAGCTCTTTCCCTGCAATCTCGAGTCGACATGAATGTATGCTTTGCTACGTACACGACTCTCGAGTGAGATGGCCCTCCAACTTCTGGTTCAACGCAAAGGCAAAACTGTGCTGATCAATCGGTCGTTTTCAACCTTTATGACACTGGGTCAATGGAATACGATTCTTTGTAATAAACGGTGATACTTTCACAACTTTGTCTGTCTTTGAATATATTTATCTGCTGTACGTATTTATTTTATTTGTTCGAAGCTTTCTCTACCTTGGACTGACCTCCTATTACTCCAGACTGCGAACGTCACTGTAACACGCTCATCAGGCACTACGAGCTCAACTAAGATGGAATATTATTGCCGTTGCGTGTTGACCTGAAGAGAGTTCACTTAATTTGTGGAGAAATTGTGAAATCATTTTCCATCTCAATGAGTTTACAACCATCGACGCGACGTATTTTGCTCTGCTGGCCTCGAAGCCTCAAGGACTTTACAGCGACGTTGTAATCCTGCCTTTGGGGCGGCACAGGTCGGACTTCTACCTGCTGGAAGCTGGAAGCTGGCTCGTGCGCCGGTCAACGATCGAAGTTTGGCAAGAGCTCTCCGGGCGGGAAACATAAACAACGCCAACGCCAGCCTGCTATATGATCGGGATACCGATTTCTCTCTTTCTATCGCCTCTTGGCTCTCTACCACATCAGTCTACCCGCCACAGAGGGGCCTCTTCACTCATATCATTGTAATCTTTCTCCTCGTCATCGAACATCGTCTATGACAATCTTACGGGCTTCCCGCACACAACAGTAAGTCGCGTATTCTTTCCTCTTAGCTCTCGACTGGACTCCCCTAGCGCATTCCTCAACGGCCTACAACCCGCTCAAGCTCACTCGGCTTGACCAATACCTTGACCATTTCTACTCGACGAGGGATGGCAAAGCCGTGATCGACAAAATGTCCATTTATCGCACCACACTGGCGACATTCATGTCCCACTCCCATCCCTGCCCGGTCCAACTGTCACGCAGGTGGATTCGGAGTAGTATGACCGTCTGAAACCACTCGCGCTGAGTCTGGCCTTGTGGGGAAGGACTGGTCTGAAGGTTCAGTGAACCCAACGCGCAGTTGCCGCAGACGTATACGTCTGGGGATTAAGTTGAGAACTAGTTTTCCTCCTGCTGCACCAGCGCGCCGTGCCCATAATGACCCGCAGTTGTTTCTCTTTGGTCATGGGGGATGGGGCGGCTGCCCGTTTGGGTTGACTCGGCTTTCGGATTGTGGCACCTCATGGCGGTACAGGCTTAACAGCGGACTGTCTGGCGAGCGGGGAGTCCCCATCCTGCAAAGCAGGATCGCTGTGGTGAAAACGGGATCTAGCGAGGAGTGACTGTCCGTGACGTTGATCATAGTGATGTCTACTTCGCCGGTGATGTATCTGGAAATCAACTTTACTTGAGGTATTTGGGAATCTACACTCAATCCACATTATTCAATCTTTCCTTGCAGAAGTTTGCTTCGAGGCTCCGATTCAACCATTTTGTATTTTAATGCTCTTCTTGCTTTGGGTGTTCTAACTTTTAAGGCAGATCACTCGCATCCTTGACGCTAGCCGTACAAAACCAACTGCGCAATCTTTATCTCCTCGATGGTGAGTATTTGGTTTTGAGAGTATCGTTCGCATGCTAACCCAATCGCAGCACTGTCCTTGAACTTTGCGAACTTCTTTCCCATTTCATATTCGGATGCAACTTTCTGTAAGGACACGGTCTCTTTCCTCGTGATCATCCGTCTAAAGTCTCGATCGCTCTTCAGGTCCATCCATTCCAATTCTCTTTTCTCCTTTATCATTTTGTATCAGCCCGCTGCGTGTACTCTACAATAGCTCTCGTCATACTTTACAACCCTTGGCTTCTTTTTCCTATCTCGTCTCCGTGTACTGGAAATAATATCATCGATTCTTGATTGCCATCGTATTGATGTAGCGTTCATGAGCGACGGACCTTCGAACACATCGTGTGCTGAACTCGTGGTCTCTTTCGAAGAAACCTAAATCCCCATACCAAACTTGAACCATTTGCTAATTTGCTGGAAGTTCTTGTGATAGTCCCCAGATTTTTGAACAACCAGCTTTGGCGCAGTCGAAGACGATTCGACTTAAATAACTTTAGCAAAGCTCCCATTGAACATTGATCAAACGATGTATTCAAAGTGTGCGGATATCGGGTACATCTAAACACAAGGCTTGTGGTTGGAACAAAGCGAAGCGTTCCACATGGCTGACTCCCCTCGAAGAAGAAACATGTGTAGCTGATGGCGTTGATAAGATGGTGGAGATAGAGTCTATAAAGGCGATCCTCTTTTGCAGCTTTCTTCCAAGCCATCTCTCCTTAACGCGTCTACGTGCTCATCTCTCGTACCTCGACATCTTGCGGTGGGGACCCTGCCGACTCTGCCGAATGCGCGACCACTCCAACAGGTGAGTAAGTTGGGTCACCCCGTGAACCATCTTAAAGTGATCGGGCCTGATGACGGCAGCTACCAGCTACGACGTTAGAGCCTTGTTGAGTATGAGAACGTATGACCATACCGAATCCGAGTTGTCCACGACTGTTACCTTGAAAGGGTCGTCGCCCGGGAGCAAGCCTCCTGCCTTTCGGCGTTCTGTGTCCTGTCCGAGATGTCAGACTGGACCAATAGAGTGGGGATGAACTACTCACTTTCGCGTCCTTCATCATGTCAACCCAATCCCCGAACTTGATTCTCTCCTCAAGCTCTTGGGTTCGCTAAGACAGATGGCGAAGATCATCAGAGTTGGAACATGTTTCGAAGATGATTTAGGCATACCTCAAGGATCTGTACAGGTTTGAATTGTACAGGTTTGGCTTCTGCTGGCTCGCCTTCAGGTTTACCCTGTAGGGAGTCTGTTAGCCTTCTGCATGTACACGTCAAAAAAAGTGGTCTTACAGTGTCAGCCTTTTTCGTTTGTGGGATACCGATGAACACGGTCATCGATGGAGGTTCCTGGCTCGTTGACGTCCACGGGCCATTGGATGATGATGCGCTTGCATTGTTGTGCAGGGTGTGCCCCTGCGAAGTTGTAAAACTTGCCAGGACTTCCGTCGTGGAAGCCCCGGTGTTGACCTTACGTCGCTTTTCCGACGTTGGGTGTTTTGGAATGATGAGTGGTGGTGGTGGTCGTAGTCGTAGTGGTGGTAGTGGTGGTGATGATGGGGGTGGTAGTAATAGTGAGGATGGGGGTGGTCGTAGTAGTGATGATAGGGGTGGTAATCGGATTGGTGGCGGTGATGGGGTGGGTGGTTGAGGTTGAGGAGGCCATGCGTATTGGGAGCGCCAGCTGGGTTGTGCCACACTGCTGTGGCACCGGCAATTCCGACTCCTCTCGTGAGGCTTCGCATCCTCTCGATGGCAGATCTCCGCAAAGGAGAAACGCCTATCTCGAGGCATGCCTGAAGTCTTGAGGAGGATGGAACAAGTTCGTCCGGTGGCAGTAGTTGGAAGAGATAAGTCGACGTTCGTCAGTGGCCTTGGCTTTTATACTCTCTACAATTCGGCTGTGCCATCCTTGTACTCATCGTACATCATACGTATTGAGCCCCGCTCGTCCTTCTATTGACCGATTCGAACAATTCTACATGGACCTGTCGGTCCTTGTTACTCAATCAAGCAAGTCGCCACTCAACGAACAAAATCGCCTCAGGCAGAAAAAGATCTACAACTTTCTGATTGATTTCATTTTAGATGGGAGATTGCCGGCTCCCTTGACATTGTTCGACAATAAAGTATAGTTTGATCTGATTCAGCTGGTCTAGGAAACTTTCGCGAAAGTGGCCAGTCCATATTCCAAGTTCATCATTTCAACGCTCTGGATATGGTCTAGTCAAATGTATAAAATCTTTGAGAGCTAGTGGCTAGACCTGTTGGTGTAGCAAAAAGACACGGAACTTGGATTTCTTATGATTGGGCAAACTTGTGCCGTGGTTTCATTACAAAACTAGCAAATCAATTTATGGTCGTTTAATCTCGCTACAAAAGCTGATACTTTACCCCAAATTTACTTTTTAATGCACTGCTACCAGGAGCCGTGATTGATTTTTACGCGCTGGCTCAGGAGACTTGTCGATGCGGCGGTCCATAGAAGTTTCCATATTTAGCTTCGGCGCTTAAAAGGCTGCGTAAGAACTCACGTAACATGACAGGAGGTGTCAAACACGCTGTGATAATACTGGAGTTAGCTGGAGTTAGCTAGACGCGAGGTTCCATGCCTTGACAGGTGTATTCGTGAACCAAAGAGCTTCTCACCCAGACTTCAGCTACATAACCATGAACTCGAAAACTTATTAAGCGCCGCGTTATGAATTTTGATATAAGCCGACCTGAACGAGACTGACGATATTTCACGAACCTGCGTAAGGCCCCTCGCGACACGCGCGTCTTGCGTCGTGTCTGTGACCGAACAAAACTTCGACGCGAGTTGGCCTGACCATGAGAAGAAATGTAGTACATCAGGCGACCGCCGGTAACTTGATCACCAAGCCCTGATGTGATTACTCTTTCACAAAGGCGCCTTGCTGACACGTTTTGGCCCATGACCCCTGATTGACATTCTTGGTCTTTTTGGGATATTCGGGATTTAATACAAGGTCTCCCAGAGCTCAGGGGTGGACTTGAATTCAAAGATGTCGCTTCTAGTGGACAGCGCCTCATGTCTTGCGCATTTCGAACTTCCGAAATTTCTACGCCAGGCGGGTGCTTCTAGTAAGGCCGAAGATATATAAAAAGCTTAGATAGCCGCGACACCTATCGTCATTTTTCAGAGTCATAGCTTCAGCCATACACCTTTCAATATCGATAAGCGCACATCTTCGAACCAGTTCGCTACCCCCCCCATAACACGCGCCTTCGTATGACTTGTGGGTCCATTTTCGTAAGCGAAGCGAGATTAAAATGATTGCACAGCCCACTCACTAAACCGCCAATTTTTCGGAGTAGACCTCCCACTTTGAACCCTCAGGATCTTTCGAAGGTTTTACAGTGCCTGATGCTGATACACTTTGACCTGCCTTTTTAGGTATACATCCGAGTCACCCGATGAACATGGTAAAGCCTCATGTAATCTATTCGAACGGTCTGTATGGTGGACATTCCGCGTTTGACTCTGATAGAGATAAGGTCCCCAACGATTGCCAAATTCACAGAAACAATACTTAGGTACCATTGCACCAAGGCAGTGCACATATCCGTGAAGGTCGCAATCACGATTCACGAACTAAAAGCTCGAGAATGTAGAACAATAGAAAGGCTTCCTTGTTTATCACAGTTCGGACAATAGGTAAACTCATAAGGGAACTTAACGCAGACATAAGGCTACGATTTAGTTCTAGTGTACGTACCTACGCATTTTGATTCCTACAATGGCGATATAAATTTGACCCACTATCCACATCTCAAGCCCACACCAGTGCACCCACAAAGCACAAGTATAATTGTTATTCACAGCGATAACATGAACTCTGATAAGCAGTTCGAACTCACGATAAGGTGCCAAAATTTTGATGATTGAACAAAATAACAATAACAAATCTTCAACCCCGCTTAGATCTGCGCATGGCCATATGGGCCGTCACGGTGACGATCATGATTTAAATTCCACTGGGACCTGCATGGACTCAGGACTGTCAAGACGAAGACCCCGGAGGCGGCATCGGGCGGGCACCATCGTATTATACGATCTCCTGGGTGTGTTCTTCCTCCTCAGTTCGGAGTATCTACGATGTCGTACTACCGGCCGGACATTGGGATACCAGTGATAGAAGTTAAGAATGAAGTGTTCTGCCCTTCTGAGTTCTGCGTTCGTAAGTGAGGCGCTCAGGTTTGGTTTCTCCGAAAGTCATGACGCAGACGCGGATCTAAGAGCTTGGAGAATTTAACGGACACATACTGGACTTGAAGATACATTCCTTCGCTCCTTACAAAGTTCAAAAATCGAGCTGTGGCTGGGTTATGTTGGCTTTCTCGATAGGACCGTTCAGCTTTGGAACCGACTTTCCAAAAATGCAACGTACAAAGTACACTGGCATTGAATCGAATCAAGCTAGAACTCGCCGGTGTTCAAAACGATATAATAATTCTGGTTCTATCCTATGCAATCTGGTCAGCAGTTCTCCATGCGTACTCGAGTACACATTGACTGGCAGGTACAGGGACATTCGACCCTGCTAGATAATGTCAGTGGACTGTGTAGTGTACAGTGTACATAACATGTAACATAGTCGAGAAGCCATTCAAAGTGCCTCATGTCCTACACACACACCGGCACCTCATATCATAACATTCATAACTCAATCCACTCCCCATTCCGAATCAAATCGGCTAATCCGAAGCGTCATCTGTTAACATTGTAGATAGTACGTTACACCAACCCCACACTTCGACTCGAGGCGCTCTCCACAACGACTCTCGGTTGGAGGCTTCGAGCCTTAGACCTGAATGCCGAGCGATTGATGTACTCCAACGTTCTCGAAAGTATACTGTACTGAATCTTATCGACTCGATCAAGGGTAATAGCCAACGCTAATAGTTTCCACGCAAAGCAAGACAAGCGAAGCGGGGCCCGGGTGGAGTAAGATCATAGCAGTCCAGTGATTCAACGTCCCTCGGGCGGGCATGCAGTCACAGCGGCCAGGGAGAAAGTAAGAAGATGGTAAGTTATCATTGTCAGAATTCGAATTTAAAGCTGCCAGTGAGATCCGATGACGCTACTTTGCTCTATTAGACAATCATGATCATGATCTCATAATCTTAGAAGTTGAAGTTGAAATTTAGGCCCGGGGGGTTAGGCGCTTAACAGTAGGCGCCTAAGATTGTGAGTATTAGGAATGGACATGGTTCATCTGAGGCTCTTGCTTCTGACACACCTGTATAATGTGCTATCTAAACGTGATTTTTGATAAAAAGACAGGGTATCACTTGATTTATCGTCCAAGATATACTACAAAATGAGATACCTACATTCGGTGCCGACTTTCCAGAAGACTGTAACCTAAATGCCTGTAGACTGGGATGCGAGTGTGACTTGATCATGCGGAATCATCTTTAAGCTAGAACTCATCGGCGTTCAAACCGATTACTAGATACACTTACTAGATACACCTAGACTGGCAGGGACACTTGGTATGACATACTCGATCCTGCTAGATACTGTACGGTAAACATACGGTCAAGAAGCCATACAAACCACCTCATGTTATTAACTCATACACACCTCATACCTGATAGAGTCGTAGAAGCGTCTTTTCGAACAATATGCACGATACTCCGGTACTCGGGTTGTATGTTACGCTACCCCCCACAATCATAATTGTCAAACTCGAGGCGTTCTCCACAATACCAACGACCCTCGGGTCTCGGTTGACATTTGATGTTTAACGTTAGAAGATCGAGTTGCCCTGATCGAGTGATCCATAGCAGGTGATTTACTGGTTCGCCGATTGAGTTGTAAAAGCCATGTGCATGTGCATGTGCTGATACATCCCTCCGGATCCCAGACGTTGGATGGACATATGCATCTCTAGTTAGGCTATATGATCCTGATGACATACATAAATAGCTTGACAAAGATTCAAAGATTCAAATATCCAGAATTTCAGAAATAAAATAAAAGCGAAAGCGAAAGTGAGATGTGAGATGTGAGAAGTGAGATGTGAGATGTGAGATGTGAGAGGTGAGATGTGAGAAGTACCACAAGCTTTATTTTTTTTCCCGCTTGAATCAGGTTAAGGGTGGAAGTTACAGAAAGTTGACTTTGGCGAGCTTGGAGAGTTGGAAGGATTGAGAACACAAGAGGCACGAGAAGACCGACCATCGAACACCAACAAACACCTTCTAGAGACCAGAGACCAGAGATCAGAGAGAAGGTAGAAGACCGAGATCGCCTTGCTGTACCAGCTGATAATCGAATAGTCGAATGTTATTGAAGTTGAGATATGCATGTCATAGTCAGAATCGAAAGATAAAATCAAGATAATGATACAGTCGAACCACCAAAGACTAATTTATTAGTATATTAGTTTAAGTATAGCAAGTTTCAACCTTCGGTCTCATCGACCGCTTCATCCGGGGGGCGGGTACCACAGAGTGTACAATGTTCAATGTAGAATGTAGAATGTACAATGCGAGTTAGAAGGAGAATGTCGAATGTAGAGTATGGAATCTAAAATCTAAAATGCAGGTTAGTAGGAGAATGTCGAATGTGAAATCTAAAATGCGAGTTAGAAGGAGAATGGTGAGACGAAGTGCCAGTGATTAAAAAAAACGTACGACTTATTGCGAATGCGATATCGCGCCTGCCAGTGTTCGGTGGTTGGCGGTTGGTGGTGGGTGTTACTTAACAGGTCTTGGGTCCCGTTTGGAATGTAAGTGGTAATGAGAATGAGAATGAGAACGGATATGTGATTGGGTATTGGGAGTTGTGATATCTAAATTCTAAATTCTAAATTTTATACTCAGAGAGCCGACTTGAGTACGTTCATGAAGACGAAAGATCAAAGATCAAAGACGGACTTGGATGCCAAATGGAGTATACTGTGTACCAAGAGTCAAGAGCCAAGGGAATGCACAATCATCATCCTTCAAAATTGGGTCCACGGTCCACGGAGGAGAACACGGAAGAGCCACGAAAGAGAACACGGAAGAGAACACGGAGGACAACACGGAAGAGAACATAGAGAACACGGAAGAGACCAGGGAAGAGAACGACGGAGGACAACGACGAAGCGCCAGAGCCAAAGACGAGACGAGATATTCGGTTTGGATATGTAAGCAAAGCAACGTAAAAGCTAAAGCTAAAGTTTGAGGTTGAGGTTGAGTTGAGTTGGGTGGGTATCCGGTATACCCGAGGTAACGAGTACCGAAATACATTTATCAAAAAACGTCTTGTAACTGCTCAGGAACAGTTACTAACTTAATCAAATTGGAAGGAAGAGAGAAGAATCGTTCGTTCAATGTTCATCATTCCTTCCAGTAAGTAGTTCAACGGCATCCGGCACCTGACGACTAACAAGCAACGCAAGATATGCGATGCTGTAGTACCGTGACCATTTGCATGCCATTGACAGCCGCGGTATGAACTTGAAGCGGGAAGTTTAAGTCAAGATAAAAAGGTGAAAGTCAGGTTTGATTGACAGAACGACTCGGACGGATAGAGTTATGCAGACTTACAGACTTACAATATACGACATACGATATATGACAACGGGGAACCGTTTTGTGCGATCAGCGATCAGCGATTCTGCGTTTGTGCGGTGTACGGTATGCGGTAGCAAGCGCCGAGCGGAGAAATGATACTAGGTCCAGTAAGAAAACACGTCAACGACACCGCAAGCGGTCAAAACTGATAATTGATGGTGGCATGGGTTGAAGCGGTGAAGCGGTATGAGGGGTATGGAGGTGGTTTGAAGCGGGGAGGGCGGGGAGGCCTAGGTGTCATATTGTCTCCATCCCCATATCTGTCTCCGGTCTTCTATCTCATCCACCCAGAGTGGAAGAGCGACGACGAAACGGTGAAAGCGGCTGAGTGGATCTCAGTTGTGGATCTCAGTTGTGTGTACAGTAGAGCAAAGAGGACGGTAAGGTGTATGCTATGACCAGAGAAAAGGACTCCCCGGGGTCTCCGGCACCAATGCAGGGACGGGGATATAATAAGAACGCATAAGCCGAGTTTTGAGTGATATTAATATAAAAAAAAGTTGTTTTGTGGGACGACTATCATAAACCCCCTCAGCTGTCGCAAAAAAAGTCCTTGCTCTCTTTGTCTCTGCGACTGTCTGTGTTCAGAGTTCAGAGTACCCGCTGTGCTTTGGCCGTTGGTCACTGTTGAGTTGGTATACAACCACCCACTCAAAGACGCGAACCGAGAACTACAACTACGAAAGCAACGTCTTCTCTGAGACGTGACGCGACTCCCCCTCTCCCCACTGCTCACAATGAGAGCCCTCTTCCGCCCCCTCGCTCTCCACGCCGCATACACCCCCATCGAAACCATCGTCTTCTTCTGCATCATCGGCACTCTCGCCTATTTCCACATCCTGAACGCTATCAAACATAGTGCCTTCTTCGATACCTCTGCGCATCATGACGGCTATGGCGCGAATGCGTATGGGTATCCACATGCCCACGGACTGGGTCCTCAACCGCTGAGAGAATCCCATGCGGTGTATAAACATGGTGAATGGGTTGGTATTAGAGAGTCCAAGTGGAATACAGAGGTGCTGGTGAATAAAGAAATGGGTGTTGAAGTTGTACAGGTTGTGTTGGTGGGTGATAAGGTTCGTTGGTTTTGTACCTACTCCCAACCCGATTCTAATGCACCCTCTTCGAACAGCGCACACCATCGCAACTCCCAACACTCGCGACACAGACATACACCTCGACATGCTACACACCTTCCAACTCTTCGTCTTGTCTCTTCCCGTCTTCGTCTCTCCCCAACACGCAGACGCTAGCATTCAAACCCACCTATCTCAAATCCTACCTCTCCTCTCTCCTCTCCCACTCCTCTCCCTACGAGGTCCTCCCTCCCCAAAGTACTCCCCACCACCCCCACCAAACCCAACAATGGACCCTCATCCACGCCCTCCACCTCCTCCTAACCCGCTTCATCCACCTCACCACCCACGCAGACTCCCTCGACATCCTCCTCATCCTCCTCGGCTACATCCTCATGCACACCACCTTCTACCTCCTCCTCACCCGCTCCCGCTCCCTCGGCTCCTCCTTCTTCCTCCCCCTCGCCATCATGTCCTCCAGCCTCCTCGCCCTCCTCCTCGCCCTCCCCATCGCCATGTGGCTCGGCGTCGGTGTAGACCCCGTAGCATTGACGGAGGCATTACCGTTTTTGGTGTGTACGGTCGGGTTTGATAAACCGCTGAGGTTGGCGAGGGCGGTGTTTACGCATCCGTATTTGAGTGTGCCCCCGTTTTTGGTGCCGAGTGTGCCGCATCCGGAGAGTCATTATCCGATGCCTGTGGCGGCTGGACAACAGGGTGTTTCGAATGGATCGACGAATATGAATATGAACACGAATGCGCTGCTGCCTTCTCCACTCATTATTACTCAATCTCTCTCGCACGTCTATACACCTATCATACGGGATTATATCTTGGAGATCTTTTTGTTGAGCGTGGGTGCGTGGAGTAGGGTGGGAGGGTTGAGGGAGGTTAGTGTTTTTTTATTGAGTGTTTTTGAGAGACTTTCGACCCCCTCTTAAAACCCATACTAACATCTTTTCTACAGGTATGCGCCTTAGCAGCGCTCGTGCTAAGTGTAGATTGTATACTCTTATGCACGTATTTGAGTGCGATTTTGGGTGTTATGGTTGAGGTGAGTTTGTTTGGGTTTTCTTGTGTTTTTTTGAGTTTTTTTTTGGTTGTATTTTGGGTTTTTTTGAGTGGTTTTTCGTTATGCTTTGGGCTTTGAGTTTTTTCGAGTCGTGTGTCTCTCGGACCGCTTTGAACGTTCGCTTCAACTTTCGACGCTTTGTTTTTCTCACTCTTACTCTCACTCGAAGACTTGAAGCCGTGACTTCTGAATCTTCCTTTCTCACTCGAGAACTCCATCCACATCCGCGTTCTCTTTCATATTCCCATCGTGGCCATCTCTATCCCTCACATTCACATTCACTTCGCTTCGCTTTGGTTTGGTTTGTTTTATTGTTTGTGTGCTCTTTTGTCTTACACTTGACGTTATACTTTCACTTCTTTTGTTACTCTCTCTTTTTTGTCCTTGATCGTCGTCTTCTAGCGCCTACACCGTTTATTGTTCATCGTTTCCAGCGTCTATTCTTCATCTTCATCTGCATCGTTTTATTATTCATCGTTCTATTGTTCATCGTTGCCATCCCGGGCTTAAGCTCGGTTTCGGTGTCGGTTTCGGTTTCGGTGTTGACGGCGACGGCGGCGGATGAGTTGGGTTATTTGAATGCTTTGACCCCAAACACCCCTTTCGCCCGCTACCCTCGGTGTTGGGTTGGAGTTTTGTATTTTTTAGGTTGATTTACCTTGCGTTTTCATGTTTTCATGTTTTGCTGGCGTTTTCGTTTTCGTAACTTTACGGATACGCTGTTTTTTATTTTCGCATTCCCATCTTTTCGTTTTTACTTTTTTTCCGTCGCCCTTTCGTTCACATTGCTGTTCACGCCGGTCTATCGGTCTATTGGTCTATCAATCCCTGTTGATCCGTCTCTTACTTGCAACTTTTTATTCTCATCCCATCTCTTAGCCTGCACCGTACCGAGTGGGGCCATTGCTTTTGCTTTTGCTTTTACCTTTACCTTCCTCTTTGGAATTTGCGTTTTTGGACTTTTGATTCGGATGGACGGATGGATGGATGGATTTGGACCGTTCAGTTTGACCGTTTTTGGCCACGGCGGTGTTCATTGCTTTCACTGCCATCACCTTGACTGTCTGCGATCTATACTTCTATACTTGATTCCGGTGTTTCGAGTTCCGTTTGATAGCGGATGTTCCGGATTAGATTCCGGGATTGACCTTTCCCGTTGGATTGGGTCGTTGGTTGACTCGATCAGAGTAGCAGGAGGGATTTGGGCTTGGGCTTGGGCCTCTTTTGTTTCGTCTCTCAGAGTTACTCGTCACGTTTTGAGATCTTATTCTTCTACTTTACTTGATCTTTTACCTTCGCTTCGCCTTCAGATCTTTACTTCGCTTCGTCTTTCGTCCTGGTCGACCCTACCTATTCGAACACCCCACTAACTCTCTCCTCTCTCTCTCTCTCCAGGTGCACCGCATCAAAACCGTCAAACAAATGACACGCTCTTCCACCGCCAACCATACCAACACCTCAGGTCGATCGCGGTCCAACTCGATCTCAAGCGTCGCTTCATCGAGTATAATGTCATTCTCACTCTCTCAACCACACTCACACTCGCAAGAACCCTCAGCTTCAGCTTCTTCTCCTCTATCCTCTTCACCAACCGACGCAAGCTCCGCATCAACGCTCACTCAATCCACTCAATTGAACTCCAACTCCAACTCCACCCAGACCGCCAACGTCAAGTCCTTGAAAGATAAAATCAAAACTATCCTCCTAGGAGGCGAAAAAGGCGCTGGTCTCCCTGGATTAGGCGAAGTCGTCGTCAAAGGCCGGAAAGTGAAAGTTGGGATTCGAGGGAGTGGGAGGCGGTTTGGTGTTTCGAAGGGTCGAAAGGGGAGTGCGATGAAAGGGAGTGGGAAGAGGGTGGATGATGAGCTTGAGATTGAGAGTAAGGATGGAAAGGTTGAGGAGAAGGAGAATCCGGTTGCGAGGTTGAAGTTGTTGTTGGTGTGTCTTGTTTCTTTTCTTTTCTTTTTACGTTTGAAGAGGAGAAGGGAATTTGTGCTGATTTTTGATTTGACGAATAGATCGCTTCGTTTTTGACTCTGCACATCCTCAACTTTATAACACCACTCACGGCTCCTTCTTCCTCGTCTCGCCACTCTCACTCGCATGGGCATGGTCATTCAAGCACCGCCGGTCCTTCCGTTTTATCCGCCAAAGTGGATCTTACCACTCCAGCTATGAGGAGCGTTCTGAGCGCGTTAGTCGATGCAAACACGCCGATGGCTACGTCGCCTGCGAACAAGGAAGTTGTTATCCCCACTGAAAAGGAGACGGAGATGAACGATGCGTCTCTCGATATCGGTGCCTCTTCTATGAGTGCTGGTGCTGGAGCTATCAATAACATCGTCGACACGGAAGAAGACACCCAAGAATCCAAGATCCTCGACCGAGACCTCTACGTACGCGTCGCACCACCCATCTACGTCCGTTTCATCTCTCCCTCCACCAACAACCCGGCCAATCCAGCGAACACGGCGATGCAAGGTGTATTCTCGAAACCACTCGCTGCGTTCTCCAAGTTCTTCGCTTCGAGATCTGGGATTCCGCATACGCCTATGCCTTCGACTTCACCTAATAGTAACTCGAATGCGAATGCAAATGCAAATGCGAATGCCAACTCCGGCTCTGGGTCTGGTTCGGGAGCGGGAGCATCTACACTCAACAACATTCACTCCCACTCCCATCCCCACTCCTCCTCTTCGTCTTCTTCATCGAGTTCCGACTCCTCATTCGACACTGTAATGGCCCTCTGGACATCCCTAGTCGGCGACCCCGTCCTGTCTAAATGGATATCTGTCCTACTCGCGCTGAGTGTGATGTTGAACGGGTACCTCCTCAAAGGTATCGCTGCTGGTTTTGTCGGGAGCGGTGCGGGAGCTCGAGTCGTTGAAGGGTTCAGAGAGGTTATGGGTGTTAATTTTGGAGCTGGGGGTGTGGTGGAGAGGAGAGATGTGAGGTTTGAAGGTGTTGAGGATGAGGATGATGATGATGATGATGTTGTGGCTGTTGAGGAGAAGAAGCTTAGGATTGTGACTAGTCCGGCGGTGGTGGTCGCTGCGACACCTGCCGCTTCCGATCTCAATGCGAATGTCAGCTCTGTCGCTGCTGCGACTAGTGCGAACACGGAGTCGAATGCCAAGTCTTCGGGTGCTGGTGTTAGCGTTACGATTACGCGGGCTACGCCTACCAAGGGTTCTGTGACGTCTTCTACTTCTGGCTCTGGTACCGCGTCAGCTTCGACTTTGACTATAGCTGCTATGGCTTCTGCGGCCGCTTCTACGTCCACACTCGTCGCAGCTGCTTCTACGTCCTCGAACGACCAACCACGCAGTCCTACCGAATCTGCACCTGTTACGACGTTCACGCTTGCCGATGTGGATAGGATACTGAAAGCCGAGAAGCAAAAGGCTCTACAACAACAAACACCACCACTCTCTTCATCCAACTCCAACTCTAACTCTGATTCAGGCAACGATGCTTTGCCATCTGCTACACTCGACGCCGTTCGATCTCTCGAAGAGCTTGTGGATCTGTTCGATAACGGACCACGACCACTCAGTGCTTCGCTTAGCATGATGACGGATGAAGAACTCATTCTTCTAGCTCAGAACGGCAAGACCGCTGCGTACGCTTTGGAGAAAGTCCTAGGAACATCTTCCCCACATACACTCGAACGTGCCGTCCGCATCCGTCGTGCGCTTATCTCTCGTGCGTCTAGGACACAGAGTTTGGAAAGCAGCGACGTTCCGTTGACGGGGTACGATTATTCGCGCGTTATTGGTGCATGTTGCGAGAATGTGGTTGGATATATCCCTCTTCCGCTTGGTATCGCTGGCCCACTCAATATCGACGGCACGCTCTATCCTATTCCGATGGCTACAGCTGAAGGCACACTCGTCGCGTCCACCGCTAGGGGCTGTAAAGCTCTCAACGCCGGTGGAGGTGTGACGACCGTCCTCACTCAAGACGCTATGACCCGTGGACCTGCGATCGATTTCCCGAGCGTCACGATGGCTGCTCATGCGAAACTGTGGCTCGACTCTGAAGAGGGTTTCATGACTATCAAAGAAAGCTTCGAGAGCACATCGCGGTTCGCCAAATTGAAGAGCTTGAAGACTGCCATGGCGGGTCGAACGCTGTTTGTGAGGTTTGCGACTGCTACCGGAGACGCTATGGGAATGAACATGATTAGCAAAGGCACGGAGAAAGCTTTGGAGACTATGCAGAGTGTGTATCCCGAGATGGTGATTCTGGCGCTGAGTGGGAATTATTGCACGGATAAGAAGCCTGCTGCTATCAATTGGATTGAGGGACGAGGGAAGAGTGTTGTTGCTGAGGCTGTCATTCCGGGTAAAGTAGTGAAGAGCGTGTTGAAGACTACGGTTGCGTCGTTGGTGAATCTGAACGTGAAGAAGAATCTGGTGGGGAGTGCGATGGCGGGAAGTGTGGGTGGTTTCAATGCGCATGCGGCGAATATCTTGACTGCGGTGTTTTTGGCTACTGGACAAGACCCTGCGCAGAATGTGGAAAGCTCGCAGTGTATGACTTTGATGGAGGCGTACGTCTTGTTTCGTTTTTTTTCTCTTTCAATTAATGCTAACTTTTCTCTTGTCGTTTCTAGTATCAACGACGGCGAAGATCTTCTCATGACCATCTCCATGCCTTGTATCGAAGTCGGCACCGTCGGTGGCGGAACTGTTCTGGCTCCTCAACAAGCGATTCTCGAAATGCTCGGTATCCGTGGCGCTCATCCTACTCACCCTGGTCAAAACGCTCAACGCCTCGCTCGCTTGATCGCTGCTGCCGTCATGGCTGGTGAACTCAGCTTGATGAGCGCTTTGGCGGCTGGTCACTTGATTCGTGCACACATGGCGCATAACAGGAGTCAGACGAACACCCCTGCGCCTAGTGTGCCACCTACACCTGGGAATGGAGATGCCAAGGGCGTCTTGGTTCCAGCTGAGGAGAAAGAGAAGGCTGCTCAGCTACCACCCTTAACACCTTCGTCAAGCACGACTTCATTGCCACCTTACACGACATGATCTTCATTTCCTTTGCTCTTTCGGCTCTCGCTCTGCATTATAGAAGACTCAACTTCGCTTTCACCATCCAACTCACCTTGCATGAGTAACTTATTTCCGTCTTCAATATAGCATACGCATCGCTCAATAACTTGCATTTTCGCACGTCGCATTTTCTCGAACTAAACATCTACATCCAAAATCTTGTTTATTTCACTTGATCTCTTTCGCTCTTCGGTGTTCTTCGTCCTCGTCATCCTTTGACGACCTTTTTTAATTCGAACCTTTGCTTTTACCTCTTGACTTACTATACGAGTATCCCATTCGATTAACGCCGGATTACGATGGTAGAATGGGCTTTGTCAAACGTAGCAACCTTTTTATGCCAAAATTAAAGTACTCTAACAACCAATCTCAGAACGCTGTTGAATAAATACTATGGATGAACGAGCGCACTGGGTTTCGATACTGCTTTAGTACTATGCCAGATTGCAGTTGGCCTATATAGAAACAAGAGACATTTATAACAAAAGGGAGCCTGGTTCCCATTGCTGTTTTTGCTTAACGGAAACGGTCTCGTGATGATCCTCCATCCAATTTCAACAAATCCACCATCCTCTTCCGTTCGACCAAAGTGCGAAACCCGCCCATCAGTAGATTAACTTACTAATATCATCATTTAAGACTGCAAAGGCGTAACAGAGCCATCACTCAAAGTGTAACTAGCAAAGGACTCTAGTAGTATTCCGACTTCTCGAAAATCGAACATGCAAACCCTGTTGTCCCCAGTGTCAAAAGCAAATTTGCCACTGTTCATGTCGGCGAATCGTCGAGAAAATACATCGGGGCTGGCCGGTACTCCTGCCTAATTCCTCGGAGAGCCTAGTTCAGGGATGATCAACGCCTGTCTGCCAACAAAGAACGACAGTGGGTAGAGGTATACTTGGTTTATGTAGTTCTGCAAGGCCATGAAGCTTGTGAATTGTAGCGATGCCTTAAAGTTCTTGAATATATTATGACGTGCATAACCCCCTCCCACAGAACCCAAGAGGAGACCTGTGGGGGTAGGTACGTCGTGGAGCCATTCCAAGCCTTAGCGACTGCTTCTGGGGTAGTATCAACAGGGGTCTTGTCGTCAATGCGTTCGGTGACCAAGTAACCCCACTTTGTTCCGGGATAAAGTAACTCACAATACGGGGGATGTAAGTTCGTTTGGGTTGTCGGACGCCTGGATGAGGAGATACTCATAGGTTTTATAATCGGGATACAAAGCTGCATGGCCGTCATATTTGACAAACCACGACCGCCACTCTACGCAGCGATGGTAGTAGTCTCCTACTATAGGGGATGCGCGACGTTCGCAGAGCTGAATGATCTCCTCTTGATCGGCAGGTGAGAAGGTCTTCATGTTAAGAAACATCGAGTTGAAAGAGTAGATTACCGAAGTACGGGGTACAACAATGAATGTAGGACTCGGAGGTACAATGGCTCGACAATTTGAGTGAAGCGCCGCGTTATTGACATTGAGACTATGCCGATTGCAGTTTGATGTGTTCTAGACTCCTCGTACGACGTTCACGAGAGCCATGCGGCTCGATAAGAACTCTACTCGAAGGAGTACAATTTCTCGTCAAAATTTTGGTAGAGCCGTGTGACAGAAAATATCCCGGCACGTGCCACGCGTGGTCGACAGACTTCGAAGTTGAACAAACTACTCGTGTCTCCCTTAGATGATGTTAACTGGCCTCTACTTTACGATAACCACACTGGCAATCTATATACATGGAGCATTTTATACCTTGAGTCCCCATTGTGGTACATCTTATCTCGGCCTTTGAGACTGTAGCAAAACCGTTGATGATGTCTTCATTTCTGGACTTTTATCTCGTTCGGAACGCAACCCAATGGGCTTGTCAGAGTTTTTGGTTGATGCTTACCGCGCGGTTGGTCCCATAAGCCACCATTTTCTGGGAGATAATGAGACCAAGAGCATTTTGTCACGGCTACATCCTGACAAATGCTCTTCTGGGAGTCGTACAAGTAGCCATAGTTCAGCCAACGAAATCTTGCCGCCTTTTGTTCCAGCTCAACAGCTATGTCCTCAGATAGAGGTGAGAAGTCTGACGCTGCGAGCGTCGACATTGAGAACCACAATGGACATCATGATTCCGGTAGGTTCTCAATAGGTTTTAAGGTTTTCTTTGCTAATCGACATTCTAGATCCAGATGCTGTTCTTCCTTTGTCGGAGTTCGATGACCCCAACATCGACAAAGAGGAAGCTCTTGCCGGCGTGCTAGGTATTCTAAATATTTTTTTCTACAACCTCGTATACTGAAATCGGTTCAGAGGACGACTCTCCTTATCCAGAGGTTCGATCTGCCGTGGCCAACACTGATGACACAACCATACCTTGTAACACATTTCGCGCTTGGGTTCTTGGCCTTGTGTTTGCCATCCTTATCCCAGTAACCTGCTTCCTTTGACATTTATTGAACGCTCAACCTGATATTCGACGAATTAGGGCCTCAACCAATTCTTCTATTTCCGTTATCCTTCCGTAACTGTCACCAGCTTTGTTGCACAACTTTTAATCTTCCCACTCGGTCGTGCGTGTGCCAGGTTCCTTCCCAACGTTAGGATATTAGGGGTGAATTTGAATCCCGGTATTTTCACTATCAAGGAGCATGTCCTTGCCACTATCATGGCCACTGTTGGGTACCAAAGTGCATACGCCAATGATATCATTGCCGTTCAGCGAGTATTCTACAACCAAGTGTATAGCTTTGGCTGTGAGCACTTTTTTTTTCAGTCATTCCAATTGCGGGGATTCTGATTGACTGGACCTTTTCAATGCAGATCAATGGATGTTAGTGATGTCCACTCAGCTCATCGGTTTTTCCATTGGTGGTCTGCTTCGGCGTTTCCTCGTGCAACCTCCATCCATGATTTGGCCTGTCAATCTGGTGACTTGCGCACTTTTCAACACCCTCCATGCTCAAACCTACGCTGGCATTGGTCATCGTGGAGGCATCAGCCGCGAGAGATTCTTTTTCTACGCTTTTGCTGCCTCAACTTTGTGGTACTTCTTCCCTGGATATATCTTTCAAGCTCTCAGCTTCTTCTCATGGGTCTGCTGGATTGCCCCCACCAACGTTCCAGTCAATGCGATGTTCGGCTACACCCACGGCATGGGCATGAGCTTGATCACATTCGACTGGACTCAGATTGCATACATTGGGTCTCCTCTTGCTAGCCCATGGTGGGCTGAAGCGAACGTTCTCGTTGGATTCGTTTTCTTCTACTGGATAATTACCCCGATCATCTACTTCACTAACGTCTGGGAGAGCAAATACTTTCCGATCTCAGCGCGCGGAGCGTACACCAACACGGGCCAGACATACGACGTTACTCAAATTCTCAACGAAGACTCTACGTTCAACCAGGAAAAGTACTCGGCGTACAGCCCGTTATACCTTTCAGCCACTTTTGCCCTTTCCTATGGCCTTTCTTTCGCTTCGATTACCTCAACTCTCACTCACGCTGCCCTCTACTACCGCAAGCAGATATGGGTCCAGTCGCGTCGCGCTATGCATGAGCAGGACGACATTCACGCACGTCTCATGGCCAAGTATAGGCAGGTGCCCGAATGGTGGTATGCTGTTGTCTTCTGTGAGTGTTTAACCGACCCCTTCCATTTTCATCTAATCTTTCGACTCCAGTGACGATGTTTGGGTTCGGTATCGCCGTCATCAAAGGTTGGGAGACCGGGTTCCCCGTTCAGTGGTTCATCCTCGCCCTCGTGGTGGCATTCTTCTACGCCATCCCAATTGGCATGATTCAGGCTATCACGAACCAGCAAGTTGGCCTCAACGTCGTCACTGAGTTGATAATCGGTTATGGCCTTCCTGGACATCCCATCGCCATGATGATGTTCAAGACTTGGGGCTACAGTACTGTGTCTCAGGCGTTACAGTTCACTTCGGATTTCAAGCTCGGCCACTACATGAAAGTCCCACCTCGTCCAATGTTTTTCAGCCAGGTCGTCGCCGCCATGCTCGCTGGTACCGTTCAGCTTGGTGTTCAAGCATGGATGTTCTCCAATATCGAAGGCATGTGTACTGAAACCCAAAAAGATGGCTTCATCTGCCCCGGAACGGAGGTGTTCGGCACGGCCAGTATCATCTGGGGTGTTATCGGTCCTGCCCGACAGTTCTCTGGCGGACAGATTTATAGCGGACTCATGTTCTTCTTCCTCATTGGCGTCCTTACACCATGCATCGGATATTTTCTTAATCACAAATTTCCGAACAGGTGGTTCCGGTACCTCAAGTAAGTGTTCCCAGATGAACACCAATTTTTTCTCCTGAAGCAATATTCGAATAGCTTCCCAGTCATTTACAATGGTACAGGTCTCATCCCTCCTGCAACAGCCCTCAACTTCATACCCTGGGGTATTGTTGGATTCATCTTCCAATATGTGATCCGTAGGCGTCATTTCTCTTGGTGGACGAAGTACAACTACGTTTTGTCGGCTGCGCTTGACTCCGGTGTGGCCGTTGGTATGGTGTTGATTTTCTTCATGCTTCAATATCCAGCAAATGGTACGATCGGAGAAAATAACATTTTAAAGTGGTGGGGCAATACGTGAGTCGTCTCTTTGCTTCGCATATCCCATCGCGATCTCAACAAACCTCGTAGGGTGAACGCAAACACTGCCGATGGCCTGGGAACACCTCTTCTTACAGTTCCCAAAGGCGAGCACTTTGGCCCTAGCACATGGAAGTAGCCCTTTTTACGTTGGCATCCTTTGAGTATCGTAACATAGTTTTAGTTTATGGTCGCCTGATTTCGTGAGTAAACATAGAGAGCTGTTTGATGATACCCGTTTCAGAGACAAGGTACAATGGCCAACCAATGGTTCGACGCTCCTAAGCTGTTGTAATGAGGAAGGCGAGCGGGCATTACCAGCTGGTTTGAGATAAATGCGGTTTCTTCGAGCGTACACCAGAGAATCTGTGTTGGGAACATATGATGGTTTTCACAAGTGATATGTACGCTGGAGTTGAAACGACCCTGGCTTCGCCATTGTTGCACGAGTATTTTTTCACCACGAAGGGAGAAAGCCTTAATCACTACTTGACAATTGGCTATGCATTGGTGGGGACATTGGTGGATTGTCAGTTACAAGCGTTGGGACCTGATGAAGAATGGGTTAATCATCCGGCGAAGGTGGGCAATCTTGTTAGCTCTGAATGCGAGATCCGTAGCTGCTAAATCTCGCCGATGCAAGGTGTCGGCTGATTGAGCTGTTGCCACAAAAGTTAGTTTGGTTTCGCTCACATAATAGCCTCTGAGGAACACGATCAAAAGAGTTTCGAGGATGCAAACATACCAATAAAATATGGTGCTGGGTCGTAGATCTAGACCCAGCAAATTTTGTCGATGAGCTCTTGGGCGGGATCGCTCAGGTTCCCGTACCCTTCTCTTTACCCTGCAAGACATATGTGTTCTTGATGAGACAACCAAAGCTCGGGTGATCGTGCCCCGAAAATCAAACAGCGGACCGATAGTTGGGTCATCATCGGGGACTGAAAGACAAGTCAGGGTCCAACAACGATGAAGCATCAGTTGTTTGTACATTTGCGTCAAAACGGTGGTCGCGCGTCGGGGTTGCTTTATTTAGATTCTCTGATCATGAAATGATGAATCTGCACTCATTTTTTACATTATTATCAACCTCTTGGGCGAGAAAGCACTAGGCGCTCTGATCTGATCGCAGTTGGTTGGTACTCACTACCTCATGGTTCTAGCTGTCTGTGGAATTTTTTTTACGGTGATTGTGATCTTGGTGCTCATAAGTGCTGCAAGAGCGAGAAGGTACTCAAAAGAAGATTTAGTCCTTCGCCAATATCGTCCACTAATATCATGATTCTGGTCTTTTGGTTTGTTGAGCATGTACAGCACCTATGAGTGGCATCTTGCGACTTGTTTATTGTCCAATCTGAAATGCTTACCGTCCACTCAGTGGCGCTTTGTCTAGCGCAGTCTGCAGAAGCTCTCGTTCGCGATCCACGGTGCCTTCCGCAACAACCAGGAAACGACGTCGCGGTCGTCAATGACGCTCTCTCGTTATTGACCACATTTCTTCGTAAGTTCGACCTTGTTATAACATGATTTTAAGCTAAACCGGGGAATTAGTCATCAGAGCGATGTGACTCAGCCACCTGCAGGATGATTGAGTCTCAGAAAAAAAAACATACTAGCCACTAGGCCAAAAATCTTGGAAATACTAGGAGTTAACTATCGGTTGAATGTGATGATTCTGTAATAATTACGAACCTTTATGATATTCACGAACTAGTGAGGCTGGGTCTTGAAAGCTTGGCTGAGCTCTGGAACAGGACAAAGGGTTGCGCCTATTAGACTAGTATTAGTAACTCGATTTGACCAAGAGAATGAACTTTCAGTGATGTCGAGAGAGCTTTGGTGAACTAAGTACACTGCCAGAGGATTATCTGCGGGTATCCCTTAGTTTTTCCAGCCTGTACAACACCGATGAGTCAATCGACACATGGTTCACGGACTGGAGCAAAGGATGCCTACTTTTGGGCGCCGAAGGTGGCCTGTAGTTGGCGAGAGGCTAACCATATTGGGCAGGTGCGCGTGACTTTGGTTCGACTTGTGCAGAGGTGGGACTTGTCGTTTTTCTTGACTTCTTACCACCACCATGCTGTCTTCCTGCCCCCCTCCTCCCCTTCCTTTCTTCAGGTGCCCCACAAATCCAACCGGTAATGGCATATAAGTTCAAGTTCTTGCTGCTCTGGCATCAATTTTCGTCTTTTGGGATACTTCATAAACCTTTGGAGAGGAGTTACTGGCGCCTATCCTTACCTTACGGGACTTAGATTTTTCCCCACTCTGAAGCTACCCACTCTGTTATTTAGTTATGTATGTTGTATTATATACACCAATGGTACAAACTACCGCCCCCATTCTAGTATGCTCGTAGTCAAGCGAGGACGAGAAATTATATGGTTTCGGTTCCAGATATCCTGGCATCAGGAGATCAAACGGCCTTCCAAATTTGGAATTTGAGCAAAGGCCACCTGCGAATTTGACCTTCAGGCTGCGCTCGGCGCCCAAAACTAGGTAACCTTTCCTCCATTTTACAGGTCACACTTACTCGTTTTAACCAATCCCCACAGTTTTAATCTAAGGGACTACTTTAGATATCACTGGATGACTTCCCGCAGCGTTTAGAAACCTTGATTATTTTCTAAATCTCAGAATTGAGCGGACTTCGAAATATTTAGGTCTAATTTTCTAACCGTAGACACTTTTGTATCAACAAGAAATCTAAATTAGACCTTGAAATATCGACCTGGTTACCGAGTACTGATAAGATGTATGATGAAGGTCAGGAGGACGAAGAGTACGACTGGGAGTGGATCCAGCAGATCCTGAGGGAACAGAATCGGAGAGTGTCATTAGAAGACGAGGAGTATGAAGATGACATGCTTGCTTGTGCGGGTATCATTGCTTATGAACTGGAAGAGGCAAAACGGAACAGGACCGCACGACGCTTTGAGCGAAGGCTATATCTTACACGCCCCGATTTACTCCCAAACCCTCGTATTGGAACACCATGGCAAGTTTCTCTTCACAGGGCAGAATGACCGGGCTTTCATCACGACGATGGGCTTTGATGTCGCTACCTTTATGAAGATTCTGGACAGTGGCTTCAGAGAGCTATGGGATATATCATCCATCCCGCGATCTGATATCAACTCACATGCAGTTCCTCGGGCGTCAAGACGATCTCTGGATGCCATGCATTAGCCGTAGGTCATTTCACACTTTGAAGAGCTCGACACGGTCAAACTTCAAGTAGCATAGATTCGGTGTTACAAGAAGCTGAGGCAGGGATGCGTCAGAAGTAAAAAGTCCGAGTGACGTGTCGATTTCCTTTTCAAGCGTTTAGGAAAAGTTTCAAACGGAGTTTAGAACTAGAAGGGGGGGTGAGAGGCCTCTTCTAGATTGAAATCTAGAAATGGGTCCTCTCTTGACAACGAGTTCCCTTTAGGTAGCGGCATCTCGGCTGACCCCGATTGGGATAATCTAGAAAATAATCAAGGTTTCTAAACGCTGCGGGAAGTCATCCACTCTGGCAGTGTAGGCCAGAGCCTAGAGCTCAAAGGCAAGGTAAAAGGTACTAATTCCATACGGAGAATTACTGTCACGCGTGTCACTCAACCAACCATAACTTTGTGCCTCGAGGCTGCCATGAGCTCCGCATCATCATATCTCACATTGACAATGAAGAGTCTAGAAAATCTTCAACGAAGAACTTTCACACCTCATTCACAACCCTCTACATTTCGTCACATATTTGCCGTCGCTTCAAGCTGGGTTCCAAGCAGAAGTACAGTATGCAGGGTCTACTGCGGCTGATGAAGTCACCAAGTCCAGCGAAAGAGAATAATGGGTTGAAGTCAATTAGTAACGGAACAACAGAGAAAAAAGCCGAGGTTTGTGACGCTAGAAATGCATGGTCATGGGCGTACTGATCGACCATTGATGACAGGTCATCCCAAGTAAACCAAAAGAGTCAGCAGTGACCTCTGACACAAAGGTATCAAGTACGCCATTTTGTCCAATCCAGAAACAAATCAGGCCACTGATGAGTTGAATCATTAGATGCTGACTCACCGAAAGCTCACAAAGAGGCCGCCCAAACTCAAACAACATCTTCTGGTGGCGAAATACCAAAGCAGAGCAAACGCCCGTTCCCAGAGAACTTGAACTTGTCGAATCTTGATGACACAAGAATTCTCCAACAGACTGACGCTTTGGATATACGCGAACAACTCCTGGACAGACGTGATAGGGAGTTCGAAAGGAGGGATAGAGAACTTGATCGAAGAGAGCGAGAGTTGGAACGGCGAGAACGAGAGCTTGATCGACGCGAAAGGGAATTCGAGCAAGAACGAACTCGGGCGTCTACCTTCGTCAATGGGTTACCTATGACGGCGGCTCTCATGACTCCCACAGCTTCTACACCTCCAGTTGCTGCTGAGCTCAGCGCACGGCTTGAAAGAGAAGTTGCGGAGCTCAAAACCCAGTTCCAGAAATCGCTAGCCGACGAGCGAAAGAGGTCAGAAACCCGTGAGGCTCAGTTGGAGGCGAGAATCCAACGCTCTTTGAGCGAGTCACTCGATAAAGAGCGTCAGACATATTACAACTTCATGCAGATGTCAGACCATGAAGTAAGTGAGATGGTCGAAGATACAGTTGGTTATTTGATGGAGAAGGTAAGACAATCTGTCCAGAAGCTACGTTGAATATGTCTTGACCAATCTTCAAGGATGAAGACATTGCAGATCGTGTTCGTTTCCAGAGCCTCCTTTACCTTTCGCAAGAAAAACTTGCTTCAGAAGCTGGGATCAATCCAGATGCTGGTTCAGGTTCTCTCAGCGTTGCTTGGAGGCTTCTCCTCGGTCCATCTCTAGTCACGCAGGACCGCTTGAATAAAGCTCAAGAATTGTTCCAAGATCGCAAGGTCAGCTCACAGACAACCAAAGTTCTCCAGAATAAGCTTGCCATGGAATATGTGGTCGAATACTCATCGCACTTACGAAAGGAAGGTTCTGAAAGCGGAGAACAATCGTTTGCACCTGGCCGTATTGCAAGGTCAGCATATCTTGAAACGGCGAAGCGGCAATCAGAGCGATCTGGACTGAACTACGAAAGTTTGGTTACTCTCGTGGATTATATTTCACCGTCTTCCTAGTTTATAGTCTCTTTATTTCTTGTATACCTTTACCCTAGTACTGTACGTTGAATACGACCACATTTGTCCCCAAGATCGGCATCTCCATGGCCCGAATCAAACCTTATTTTTGTAACTGTACAGCAGGACATCGGCGATTCCCGGTCAGCTGCTGTGAGATCAACACATCCAGCGGCCCACTAAATCACCCTCGTCGTCGTCGTTGCCGCCAGGAAGATGGTCAACATTCCAAAGTGAGCACCAAACCAATTTGAAAGTAAACATTCTAAATCCCTCTATCTTTTAGAGTCCGCAAGACCTGTGAGTTAAAACGATAGTGTCAAAGCTTGTCTAGCTAATGCCTCATAGACTGCAAGGGCAAACAATGCAGAAAGCACACGTACGTCAAGGTGTTATGTGCTTCAATCCGCACGCTTATTCATTTCAATCAGCCCCCACAAAGTGACACAGTACAAGAAGGGTAAAGATTCCCTTTTCGCGCAGGGAAAACGTCGTTACGATAGGAAGCAATCTGGATATGGTGGTCAGACTAAGCCTGTCTTCCACAAGAAGGTTTGTGGCATTACAAAGCTTCTTGGCCAGTATGACTCATGTTATGCCCACTTAGGCAAAGACGACGAAGAAAGTTGTGCTACGCCTGGAGTGCACATCATGCAAATACAAGATGCAACTTACTCTGAAACGATGCAAGCAGTAAGTATTCGGCTTTACGATCATTTATTCCGTAACTCAGCTTTGTTCAGCTTCGAGCTTGGAGGAGAGAAGAAAACGAAGGGAGCTGCCCTCACTTTCGTAAGCTAATCTTCGACTTCTTTCTTCGCCTGGCTGACGATGACTCCTAGTAATTGTATCTACGTTATACTTTCCCTTTTCTGTATCACTGCATATGCATGTCTACGTCTCCAAACCAATACAGCCATTTCGAGTCACCTCACCAAAGTTAAATTTACATCCGCATGTTTTTGATGACTTCCATATCACGATAACTAGTATCCATATCTGCTCTTGGTCCGTGCTCTTCATTGGTTTGAAGCATTCACCTCGATCCAAATTGACAGGTCAACAGTTAAATGAGCGCCAGATAAGCCATGAACAAAGCCTAGAGCTGCATGCTTGGATAAGGATGAAATATATCTTACTTGGAGAATCACAGATGAATAGCCGCCCAAAAGCGCAGGCTACATACCACATCATATCTGGACTCTCAGGGTACTGCGGCTGCTGCCCGATCTAACCTCGAGGCTTACCGAACTTGGACTATATATTCCCACTCAACGAACAGACGCCCACAATCTATCTTTCCTCCCTCCGCTCACCATGTTTGATCTGGACGAGCCTGCTCAGGATGTCCCACCTCCCCAACAAAAGGTCTATGTTAGGAGGGGATTGGGTGGCCTTGATGACGATCTGGATCTTCTACAAACCTACTTCAAAGATCTCCAGACCATGACCGTCGAGACTTCAATGAGCACAGACCTAGACTTACTCACTTTTGCCATCAGTGCTCATTACTTTGGAGTCATCATGCTGAAGACCTCAACGAAAAAAGTCACCTCTCCTTCAAGTTCACCCCACTCTCAATCTTTTCCTCCTAGTAATGCCCCCGCTGTTCGATTCGAAGAAGACGTATTCCCGGATTCTTCGGCACAAATTGTAAGCATATTTTATTAATCTTCGAAGCGCAGCCATGCATGGTACTGACAGTTCTATCCAATAGGCGCCGATAATCACTGAAGAACAATTCTTGGCTCTACCTGAAGAAGAGCAAAAGGCCAGATGGAGAGAGGCTTTCAGGGCCAAAATTGAAGGTGAACTAGATTCAGACGACGAAGATGAGCCTGGACCTTCATCCCGAATACAACACTTCCCACCCTCCACATCATTAGCTAGAGAAGCTGCGGCTCTATCATCTGACCTGCACCCCGAGGGACATCGCTTCAAAGGAAAAATGCGAGAGCCGGACCTTTTTATCCGACCTATACCCTTCGCACCTCAAACGAGGCCAACGCCATCCACCGAAGTTTTTGGAGACTCTGCTGATGATCTTATCAATTGGCCCGACGATGCCTCGGACGCAGATGATCCGCCATCGAGCATCGGCGATAGTTCTTCATGCCATGGAGACGAATCTTCCGCTGAAGACGTATTCTCGCCATTCGAGACTGACGCTTTTGGTGACATCGACGCTTTCAGTCCTGTTCAAAATGATTTTGGTAGAGAATACCTGGAACCTGAAGCTGGCCCCGTCGCTCGCTTACCGGAGATTCCTCAAGATCCAGCTGTTAAGAAAATGATTATGGAGTCCGCTATCAAGCTCCAACTTCAAATGCAGGCGAAGACGGTCTGCCTGTACGAAGAGAAAAAAGCTCGTAAAGCCGCCCGCGCATCTCGAGCGCCTCCACCCCTAGTTCAAGCACCTGCCCTTGCAAGCTGGGGGAACGCAGGGCTGTTCATCGGGGATGCATCATCAAACGCAGACATCACTACGAAAACAAGACCCATAGGTTTGGTTTATCTCACATCCTCTCAAAATTTCTCGGACTTCCTTCATCTTGGGGAATGCAACATTGGTCTATACATCGCACCAGAACATCGAAATCTACCCGAAGTTAAAACGGCAGTAAACACTGTCATCGAAGATGCCTTTCGTGATCACGACTGCCATCGGTTGCAAGCGATCCTTGTCGACCACAAGGACAAGTTAGATTTCTTGACGTTGTTTACTAGCGTGTGAGTCATTTCCTTTGTCAATATCGAATCTAATTGACTCTATCATGCAGTGGTTTCCGTCGTGAAGGCACTCGCCGACATGCCTACTTCAGTCCTATCACCTCTGAGTGGAAGGACGTTACTTATCTTGCGATCTTGGTTACAGAGTGGGTTTATGATCACAGTACCCGCTCTGACACTCGCCTTCTACCTACATCACTTTGGGATGAGGTACTCACTCGACATCAACGGGAACAGGAAGAGATCATTCAACTCGAAGAGCGAAAGTTCGGGTATGGTTCATCGAGCTTGAAGCGAACGAGCAGCATGGAGACAATCCGCGAAATGACGGCTCCTACCCCCTTGAACCTGGATTCTGGGGCCGAAAGCTCCGGCTTCAGCACAGACTCTTCGACGTCATCCGCTATCTTCAATCCAAAACGCAGAAAGCTGACCGCTACGCCACTGCACATGTCATCTGGTTTTAACAGAAGGAGAACTTCTTTGTCTTCTGAGAGTGGATTCGATAGCGACTGGGAGGCACCGATATTCGGGAACGTGAATATGAATGCCCAGAGGTCTCCGTCTTTTCGTGGTACCGGAAATTCAGAAGGAACGTCAAAGAGGTCAAGTGGATTTGGAAGTGATTCAAGTTCATCAAGCAAAGAAGTCTGGGATATGATGAACGATTTTTAAGACTGAGTTTTAAAAATCTTGGAATGTACTCTCAGACCTTAGCTTGCGTTCGTACAATTAATAGCTGAACACTGTCCACGAAGTTGTAAAAAATACGAGGCAAATCGGCTCGATACGGGTGTTTGTTGCAGAAAACCCAAATTAATCGAAAAATAAATAAAAAATCGAAAGGAAAGAAGAGAAAAGAGAGAGGGGGGATTAAATGAAGATTGGCGGCTCAATATAAGCTGGAGAGTGATACTAGATGCTGTTTCCGGGTGTTCCAGAGGTCTATTTTCGAAAATTTCGCCCGTTCGGGCGTTTAGGGCACCTTGAAAGTCATATTCAGACTTTCCCACCCAAATTATTGCTAATTTCATTGGCTGGGATACTAGATACCGCTTAGATCTTTCGTGAGAAGTGCCTGAAATTTGGCATCTCTCCCCACGCCAGCGTGATAAGATTAGGTATGTGCTTGTCATCTCGTCGAGATGGAGTGTAAGGTTCCACATATAGTAATGCCGTAGACATTGATCACACACTGTACCCGGAAGTGGTAACCAACCATCATTGATCTCACACCCTGCCCGGCCAGAAATACGTAGTGGTTAGCGGATAGCGCTATTTTTGTCCCACTAGGCGCGCTTCCGTCAGCACAGCCGCAATTAATTAATGGAAGCGCGGCACTCGCTGCCCTCCGCCTCATTGCAATATTTGCGTACACCTACTTGCTGTTCAGCATTAAATCATGTGATTCCATATAATGTGCAACACGTATTGCACTTGCCAGGTCATCATATCATGGTTCAGTCATTTGTCTTAGAACACACAAAAGCGGTAGCCATCTACATTGAAGCCTCTTTCAAATGGCACTTGCATAATGTCGGAGAAAGACCAAGATTTCCTCCACATCCCCGGCAAATACGGCTTTTCACCGAATGCCACCATGCGGTCAAAGTGCTGGTCCAAGCTTTCCAAAATCAGAGCAAGTCAACTCACACAAACCGATTTGATCAGTGCAAAATAACTCTATTTACAGAGACCGTATCATGGTCCGCCACTGAATATGTCAAACATCTCTCAGCTCGGTGCACAGGGAAAAACAAAATTGTTGAAAACAAACTTCTCAACAAATTTCCGTCTTTACCGCAGGGTAACTATGCGAAACCTATGGTGATTAGAGATTCACAGGGCAATATCTTACTATGGTATCTGCCAAGTATTTTTACAATGTCTAGAGCAGTGAGCACTCAAAGTATTCTCTTTCATACAAGTAACACTTACACCCCTGCCAGGCACAGATGTGGAAAGACCTCCGTGTTATTCAACCTTCTGTCAAGGTTGATAAGAAGTCCAGTAGCTGGCGTGTTTCAGATACTCACTATCGCTCACAACCAGGATGGCTCAAACCGGGGAATGTTAGTTTGGCCCCCGCTTGGTTCCAACAAGCCCATGAAGTAAGTGCTAATAAATATGTTCTTGAAGGAGTTGGCTTACCGCGGACAGAACTCAGACCCTTTGGAGGTATCTACTCACTTGGTCAAAAACCATTCCAAGGAGTGGTTAACGGCAATGGAAGATGCATTTGTGATAATTGGGGCAATATTAAGTATTATTCACCCAGAGCAGTTCAAAGCAGGATGTGAAACACTGGAACTGTTGCTGCGGAGATCTGCGGAGATCCGCAGGGGGGATGAGCTTGTTGAGATCATACCGTTATGGGGTACACCATTCAGTGTTATCAGCGCAATTTGTAACAGAGAAACACCATTCCATCGTGATAATGGCTCAGCTTACCCATGGTACGATTTTATTGTTGCTTTAGGGGAATATACGGGAGGGTCAGCAGAGTTTCCGGGACTGGGATGCAGACTGCGGTACAACCCAGGAACAATGATCAGTCACTTGGGTCGAGTGTTGCGGCATGGAGTAGCATGTCCCGGGGACCGAGCATGCTTAGCATTTTATATGCGCGAAAATGTTGTCAAGGAAATGGGAGTGGGCGGGTGCGAGTGGATGAATGTTAGTCATTATTCGGCGCAGCAAAATATCTAGCTTTGCGGAAACAGTTAAAATTAGAGATAGAGGCATATTCTATTCACTAGTATCATTACTGAACTCGTCATCTGAATTGCTGTTAGTGACATCAGATTCATCAGGGACTTCATTGTATTCATCATCATGTAAGTATTCAGTAGAATTCGAAGGCTCAGAACCAGGATCTTCGTCATCGGAATCCATGGAACGAGTCAACTCCGTGGGGGAGGAAGGTTCTTTCTGTGATAACATAGATGAAGTCAGGGGAAAACCAGGCGGCATGGCATTGGGAATTTCAGAGGACAATAAGTGGGGAGAATGAGGCAAGCTCGACGAGTGTGTAACTAAGGACTTAGAGTATTGGATATTTAAACAGTGAGTTATAGCTAATCACGTACGGGATAAACTTTCGTCTCCGTGTTGAAAACCAGGTGCATCACGTTGGTGCATTGCTCGTAGATCAGCAATACAGGCAACAGCGTGATGGGATCTGTCTGCTGACTCTACAGAGCGGACCATGGCCGCTTGCGTAAATACATGGGTCTCATCCAGAGAAATCATTGTAAGATGCAGCAGGACGCGAAGAGAGTTGACAATGCGTAAGGATGACTCCAAAAAACGAGAGGGACAATCCGGGGCAGGTGATGGCAGTGGCTCCTCGTCTGGGCAGACTTGCGGGCCTGGCGAGGGCAAGATGCTTATGTCGGATGCCGCACTCTTTGCGTCCGTGGATGCGGAAGTAGTAGGAAGGGAGTTTGCGGAAGCAGCCGCTTGTGCAACGTTTGCAGCTGCAGCCGCTAAAATGTAGATAAGCTCACAGATCAGATAAATCAGCAGAGATAGACATACCGAGCATTGAAAAGGTCTCCTCCCGATTCTTGAATCTGGAGGAGAGCCCGCGAGCAGTTAGTTGCCAGTTCGGGTAAATGACCGGATGTTGCACAGATTTGCCAACACTGGCGGGCGGCGATGGAAGGTCATAACCCTGTTGTCGAAGCTACAAATAGAAAAAAATGAGAACGCATATTGATGAATCTCAGGCTGTAGTGAAGAACCTCTTTGATATAATGACAAAATTGCTGTTCCAATAGAAAGCTGTCGGGTCGACAATGCTCGGGGAAGCCTGGCAGCTGTTTCCACCATAGCTCGTAGTCACCCCCTTCATGGATAATAGATTCATCCCGAATCATGCTAAAATCTGTATGGAGGAGGGACTCAAGATCCTGGAAGAAACCTGCTCGTGCTTCTCCATGCCAAAAACGTTCCTGGGCCAAAAATGACAGAAGCGGAGGCACAGTGAGCTGGTAGCCAGTGGCATATGCAACTCCTAGAAGACCAAGACAAATATCCTACAGTGATAAGTGCTGTAAGTGAGAGTAAAAAGTACTGCAATGAAGACGAAGAACCAGTTCTGCATGAAGGGGCACCGTGAAAAAGCAGGGATTTGTCTTGCCGGTGATTAGGGTTGCACGGAGGGCCGAGCGGAGCCGAGCCATTGCAAGATGCATTTTCAGTTTGTGCAAAGCTTCACGGTCGGCGAAACAGTTGATAGAGGAGCTCATAGTTCAACCACAGAAACGTAGTGATCAGGTAAAATGTGGAAGGAAGAACAGTAATCGTTATCAGATTGATAAAGGCACATAGAAATCACAACGTAGTTCTATTCCAGGTGAGCACGTGATCGGGTATTGAAGCCAAAGCCGTCACATCCGCCGCTTTTCCCAGGCTATTCCAAAAAGCTACCTGTTTGGCTGCAAATGAGGCGTGGCCTGCGGAAAGGCCCGCTATGTTGTGATAACTCCTCCACTCTCGAGCTTTGGCAGAAAAAAACATAATGGTCCATCGGAGTTCATACTTGGTGAGCTTTATTTCTTCAACCCACCGGTTGAGCCTTGCCCGGGCACGAAGGAAATGCAAGCGATAAACTGTGCATCACAATGTTAGTATTGTACATTGCATGAGTGTGAGTTAACAGCTACACTCATCGAGATATTTGTTGTCCTCTCGATTACCAGATATAGTTCCCCAGATCCAGGAGAGGCCGCTGTCTGTCAAGCCTCTTGCATTTGGGTCGTAGATGAGTTCACTTGAACGGCAATCAGCGGGGCCGACATGTCGATATGTTGCATCCACCGCTGCTTCAGAGCTGAGAGCCACCATACGGTCCCGGCAGCGGGCGTACATGAGCTGTAGGATCCTCAGTTCTTGGTTGAGATCCGCAACACCTCGCCAAATTCGAGTGACTCGCCGAGTGCCGTTCTGATTTCGTAAGTTACCTAAATATTGAAATGAAAGATGGCTAATAGTTTCTCGTAATCTCTGCAGAAGATCATTTGCTTGCCCTTGGCGAAGCTTCAACTCTTTGTTGCGCAGGCGCTTCTCTCGGGTAGTGTTAAGATCAATTCCAGGGAGCTTGACAATCATTGAAGGAAAAGCAAGTTGAGCGGCCTCCGGGCCTATCCCCGCAATTGGAGCAATAAAGTGCAAGAGCTCATCCAGGTGCGTGCGGGAACCGAGATGAAATGTGTCCAATAAACGTTGAAGTCGAAGACGACGCTGCTGAATGGAGAGCTGCTGATTTGCCGTTGTGACAGCCTCAGGCGCGGCAAGCACTGAACGCAAGACTTCCCTAATTATCATGTAGATATTCAACAAAGAAACAAACTTGCTCCGAACGTACTGATCTTCCTCTATCTGCAGACCAAGTGAAAGCCAACTCGTCTCGCCATGTGCACCGCCGGCCACCTCTTTACGTGTCAGTTCTACCTCAAGCTCAATTTTGGACATGCCCTTGGTGACTCTTGAATGCATAAGGTCCATTGCTTTGTCTGAGCCTCGAGCCCGAGCGGCTTCCGCAGTAATCACTTCATCTTCCCACTTGCGGAGATTCTGCGGAAGACAGCCCTCTTTGATAGCTTCTAGCTGCTCTGCGGCAGCTGCCGCACCTTGTAAGGCACGAGTATGACGAGTGCAGATTGATTCGGCTGCCGGCCATAGTTAATTTAGACTTCTGCAGCGTAGGGTGAAAAGAAATACCGGCGTGGATGATTTTTTTGAGGTTCGAATCGTTCATATGATCATCGAGAACCTCCAACCGGTGCTGGATCGATGCGCCCCGCAATGTCCTTGATATTTTGTTAAGCTTTGACCATAACGACTCCAAAATTTCACCAGCAACAACTGCCGCGTCGGGTATGTAAGAAGGAGAATAACGGTAAAGACACGAGTCCTGGTGAGCATGAACGTGAAATTTTCCAATGGCGGTTAGGATTATATCAATTGACTCTGGCCATTCCAAATGCTTTGGTGTTGCTTCAAAGCGTTCCAGTAGATGCACTTTGTATTGGCACATAACATCATAAATCAGAAGCAAAGACTTGATCCCATCTGTTTTTGTTGTTTTCAGGGCCTCTGAGAGAGAGTAGTCAATGTTCATTTGGCGTTCTCCTTTCTGCAGATCTACCACGCTACTTGGAGCAAAGCAACCATGCCGTGCGCAGGCATGCGCCGCAATTCCCGTAATATCCAGATTTGCATTGCGGCGATTGGCATGTTTGGTAACATTGTGATCATTGCAAGTGGGTTTCTATATGGACCTTAGATACGTGATATGTACAGAGCAAAACAAATACATTACCTGTTGAAAGCGAGGTGCATTGATGATGGCCCCCTTCAGGAAGCTCTGATATGCCAATGGTTCGGTCATATATGCTTGTCCTTCGGTGAGCGAAACATCGTTGACATCCGAGCGGAACTGGGAGCGGCCGCCGCACAAGTAGCGCAGCCTGCATTATTCGCCGGGGAAGCATGCTGCTGAAAAAGTGCTTCCAAAAACAGTGGTCTGCGCGGGAGCCAGCTGTTTAAGTATGAACTTTGGGTCTATTCCAATCATGTAAGAAAAGATAGACAATTATGGGCCCGTGATAACGCACATCACTGGAGCTCGGGGCACAAACAGTCTCTTGCAGATTAGTTGTTGCCTCCTCTGCTGTTACTCCATAGTCCATATAATCGGGATCGTAGATTTCATCATCCAGCGGGTTGTAAAGAAACTTTGCTTCGCTGTTGGCAGTCTCTCTTGTAAGTTTCTGTTTTTTTGGCCCTATCACCTTCACTTCGCGGTCTTCGTTTGGCTTTCGCAAAGATTTGGACTCTCGGTGCACAATTTTCCGTGCACCGGCCCTGGTAGCTCCCACCTTCTTAACACCGTGGCGCGAACTCATGATAGTGAAAGATCAAAGTCCTGATTAAGATGGCAGTGATTTAATCTCATCATTATCGCGGACACGTGGAAATGATCTCTATTGTTCCTACCATCATGCCACAACTTGAGAATTCGCCTGTTCACTTGTCGGCAGATGAAGAGATAGAGGTTACTACTGCGAGGGTTGCTGAAGACGACTTGGAAAGTGAAGGCCCTCCCAAGTACCCCATCAAAGAGCACTGGTGGAAACATAAACCTGACGATGTTGATCTTGCAATAACAGCGGGAAAGACATTTGTCAAAAAAGAATGGGACATTATGCGTGGGTTCCTGGATACATTCATAGAGACGGAATCGAAGGAAAAGAAAACGCTACTCGCAGAGATAATCCTGAAGGTCCGCTGCTTCTGGGGCAATCGATTTGCAAAACAGCTGCTTGACAACAACAATGTTCTGAAGCTAGAATGGCATAAAAAGAAATTGGTGGGTTCTCCAGCTAGGCCAATGCGTACAGAGTGTCTCACCAATATGTTAGTCCATTTGCGGTTATATGCGTCATAGAGCCTCTCGACGCACCAAATTCAAACTTAAGGGGCTGTCGATGCGGGCCCCAGCGGCAACAGTAATTGCGCATCTGTACAATGACAGAATCCGAAAGATGATGACAGAAAGAGGAGATGCCGAAATTGGCAAGTGGGCAAAGGCACAAGCGGCCGTGCGGAAACAGCTAACCCCCGCTGAGTGGGAAGAGGTTGAGACTACCCAGAGGCAGTGGGAAGACATGGGTGTCCCGGTTGAGGTACAAAAAAAGTGAGTGCTGCATGATTGCGAAGATGCTTATCACAGAGTCACCATTGTGCTAGAACTGCAACAACTCAAGGGAAACGATATTGCACATTGTTCGATGACTTCCGATGGAAGCGCATTGGGATGCGGACGTTGACACTTGAGACCCATCTGAACGTCGCAGGCGAAAGGGTGTATTCTATGTATGTGTTTATAGGTGCGGCAGAGGTGTGCTGACTTTTAATGCGTGTCAGACACGATAATGGAAGCCGCTACCGGACGCTTGCAGGACATTCTCTGAAGGGATTCAAAGAATTTGATCCCGCGGGTGCCGCCGCAATGGAGGTGGCGTGGTGCGCATACGCAGACTATATATCAAAGACAGAGACAGGGAAAGGCGTCCCTCAGAAAGAAAAACCGTTCATCTTCGAGGATGTTCAAGTCGATTCAAACAGTATTCCTGTTGTACCTGCAAAAGGCCGCAAAAAAGCCTTAGACCTACAACAGCAAATCTGCTTCTTCATGAACAAACACTACGGTTGGTATGTGATGTATGGCAAGGACAATGTGCTAACATTCCTTTCAGCTTTGGCAAAGGGGGTGCCCAAGAAGAAACATCAGTGTCCTTGGGGAGATATAATAGCAAGTCAGGGCTCTGAAACGCCATTTATTGGAGAAGAATTTTTACCGCCAAACTTCATCATAAAAGAACCGAGTAAATATCGGAAGGACGAATGTGAGGAGTTACTGCGCCATTGGCGGCCGCGCGACAAGGCAGGGGACTTTGGTTTCCGTTTTTCGTTTCTTCCGGGCCCGAACGGAGCAATGTTGGAGACACAATACCCAGAACCCGGCACACTGCCGTTGCCCATCAGTCCACCAACTGATTTTAATGAGCTACCCTCGCATGATCGGACAGAGTCAGAACCTGAAATGGAGGAGATTGAGATAGAAGAGGGGACACTCAAGCGGAACGAGCGTGCACTACCTCACAAGGTATTGATACAATTAGATTTTTCGCATGTTTTTTGGTGCTGATGAGGGATCAACAAACGCAGCAAAAACAGCCCAGAATGTACAGCTCTGATGAAGAAGCGCCTGCTCCTAAACGGAGGACGAAAAAGACCAAAGGACAAGGCAAACGGCAAGGTAAAACAAAAAAAGCAAAGACTGTGATACCGGGTTCGGAGGAAGAAGACGAAGAAATACCAATCAGACTCACCAAGGGTCAAAGGAGAGCAAAAGCTTCGGTTAGGCTATACACGGGGAGCGATCCTGAATCTGAGGAAGGCAATGTTAGAGGCGGCAATGGAGCAGTAAGGAGGACGCAGGCGGGTGTAAAAGCGGCCGCCGGAAAACCAGCAATTCCGGATCCACTGGCAAATCGACCAGATGAAAGCGAGAGCACAGATGGAGAAGCAGCTGTTCAACGGCTGAAGGACGCAATTCTGGAGATACGACAAAAGCATCAGCAAAAGAAAGTACCACTTGCGGGACCACGTAAGTTTCCTGATGGTTTACCTTCGCCAAATATGACACATGGAGGATCAAGAGAAGCATCTGTCCTGGAATCCACGGAACTGCCAAGGCCACGTCAAAAGACCGTTGCTGTACAATCTGTAAAGTCTTCAAAGCCCGTCGCTCGCCGTATCATGGGGACATTACTTCCATCGCCAATTTTAACACCCTCCAGCTCTCGGCCACCATCCGTTGAGCAAGACCCAGATGTCCTACCGGGGTTCCCGCCGCTTATTAGAAGCACACGGACTCGTGTTGCTGCACAACCAGCGGATGCATTTTTTGAAGGAGTTGAAAAGCGCAATAGAAAGCAAAAAATTCTTGTGGAGGAGCAAAAGAGGCTTAAAGCAATGGCCAAAACTAACCTCCTCGACAGGGTTGCAGAAGAATAGGTGACATCTTTGGTACTATCAACGTTTTGGCCGTACTATCTGGGCCACAACAATAAGCAATGTATTATGTTAAGCAGTATCTACCTCATCAAGTATTCCAATCTCTGCACTGTGATTTCTTCTCGTACTGTATTACCCTTGCTTTTCTGCCACTTCCGATGTTCCAACATGTGGACTAAAGATCGGGCCCGCTGGTTCCGCTGGGAATAATCCTTGAGTTGCAAGTTGCAAAATGGTGTTCAGTTTCGTCTGAATGACACCATTCTCCTGACTTTGCTGTTCTGCAATGGCCCGATGGGCCGCCGCCTCTTTCAATGCTGCTTGCAGCCCCACCTGCATCTCATCAATTGTTTCCTGAAGGCCTTCAATTACCACTGTCTGGGCCTTGATCAGATTCCCTAGGACCCCGATATCGTTACGGCCATCCATTGTTTCGCCGCGCAGTACCGCAACCTCGGCCAAAATGACGGGCACATAGGGGGGCATCCGTTCGATGAGTTCTTTGTACTGTACGGGTTGAGCTAGCCAGCATTCAGACTATCTGCCGCAATTATTGAGAGGCGCTGGTACTCACTTGTGTCCGCAGAATCGCTACTAATGACCTCCAAACAGGGAACGGTCCACTTGGGAACCTTTTGAATTTCCCGCAGCAAACGGTCCAGCGCATATCTCTCTGCTTTCGCCCATTCAACGGTAGCTCCATCCAGTTGGCCCACATGTGAGCATCCCCGCTTATGTGTTTTACACCAATGGCACTGTTTCGTCTTCTGGCTCGTACTCGCGTGACAATGACCTCCGCGATTGATGCACGTACCACACGGTTCAGGAGCGACAATATATCCCTTGGGAATTTTGGCCGGCCCAGCGTCCACCACTGGCGTTTTTTTTCTCCGGCTGCCCGCCGCTGGTGGCGCAGACTGACCTTTCGGACGAGTGGGCGCCACTGCGGGCCCCGCCGCTTGGCTCTTTGTTAACGATGGGTACAGGGATGGTTTTCCAAGTCCGGTGAACTTCGTCGAGGTTTTCTTCGCATCCTTCGACCCTTCCCCTTTTCCTATGGCCCTACTTGCCAGAATGTTCCCCCGAACCCCGCTTTCCTCCTCCAACGATGCTGCATCTGCATATTCTTTGATATATTTCTCATTCATTGAGTTCGCAACCGCTTGTCGCATATCGTCGTCATCCTCTTCATAGCTGCCATCCGAACCCTTGATCTCGCTATCCTCACTCCTGTCCTCGTCGGATGATTCAATATATTTTTTGGATTTGACTGGCGCTTTCTTCCGTGGGCGGGATACCGTGTTTCCCACTGATTCTGCTTTCTGTTTACCTTTGTTGACCTGAGATGGCTTGATTTTCAGCTGGCCTTCTCGATTTTCATCGGCTGGTGCAGAGTCATCACCAGCAACATGTCTTTGCATTTTTGCTCTCTTTCGCAAAGGCGACTGCCCTTCTTCCTGCCGTTTCTCTCCAGACCCAGTGAGAGTGCTGTCATCGCGATCTGCCCTTTTGCGTCTGCCACTTATTTGCGGACCAGCCTTCTGTAGCCCATCCTGCTGCCCGCTGATTCTTTCTGTAGAGACAGCCTTTGTTACTGCCATTTCTTCCCGCAGCGGCTCCGGCGACTCCTGATGTTTGCGACTTCGCTGCAGGGCTGCAACTGTCTTAGAAGCTTCCCCCCGGCTCTTCCACTGGGGATCTAAGTTCTCGGGAGGTATTGGCTGCGGATTTATTGATTTCCCGTCTGCTTCGAAAGCGGGCAGTAGCGGAGCCCGGAGGAATGGCTCGACATCAGGCTGTGCTCCTTCAGGAACTCGAGCTCTGCTGGCACCCTCGATCGATGGCGAACAATCGTGCGGCAACTCCCCGATGTCTTTTGACATGGAACTAACTTGTTCAATGCCCCATCCTTTTGCCATGTCCACAATATGGACCCAGTTGCTCGCAATGCCCACTATGCCAAGCCTGTCTGTCTCCGCGATAAACTCATCCAACGCAGATGGCCCATAGTCAATTGCATCAAGATCATTACATATTTGTACCTGGCAAATTGTCAAATAACATTGCTGCAATGACAACTCATAATGACCTACAAATGCCAGAGAATGTTTTTGAACTAGCATATCTGCCCATGTCTTTGGGTTTACCAAGTCCTTTAGGACGCCGCGTTGCAAATCCAATATGCGGGCCTCCATCACTTTTCTTGTTGGCTGATTAGAAGTGTCCATGTTTCAAACTCGG
The DNA here is from genome assembly GCA_015657495.1 of Crepidotus variabilis. Lineage (NCBI taxonomy): Eukaryota > Fungi > Basidiomycota > Agaricomycetes > Agaricales > Crepidotaceae > Crepidotus > Crepidotus variabilis. The sequence goes on along the minus strand of MU157842.1, from coordinate 27,343 downwards.
AGGGAGATTACAGTCAAGCTGTGGTTGGGCATCAACGAACAAGCAATCCAAAACGAGCGGCGAGACACAGGTCTTTGCGGGTGAGGCCATGAGTCCGTTGTTGTTCATCACGTGTAGGTAAGTCGGAGCTGCGGATTGCTTGATTGTTATCGGATCTCTGTCACTTCCATCGCCATTGCTGACTCCTGGCATTTGTTAGCTATTCACTCACACGGCGCACCTAATCATACTCTTTTGATCCTCAATGGTGAATCACTTCATGTTTAAATTTGCTTGGACCATCTAACTTGTGATCTGCATTTAGGACGACATGGACATTGACCCGCCCCCGACAACACAACGCAAGGATAAGAAACCAAGAAGATCATCGCCGGCTCCGACATCTCTGGCATCCCAACCGGAGCATCCTACTTTGATCCCAGGTATGTAAAGTGATCCCAGCTGAGTGCTGCTGATGGACTGTGAAGACCAATCTCTGGGACTCTATTCCCCGAGGTCAATGACACAGATACCAGGAGCCTTTGCAGATGACGGTACTGGCAATGAGACTGTCCTCTTCAAGTACGACGCTCGGGAAGCGCCGCCTTCCGCGCCTCCTCACTCTCTTCCGCAGATGGGAAGGAAAGCAAAATGTAGGTCACTTGTTGCAGACCGCTCGGAGCAAACTAAAGGACAGTTGTTATGGCCGTGACTACCAACACCACAGCGCAAGCAAACTTTCCATTTGCCGACACACACCAACAGCTACGGTTGCCAGCAATGGGCCGTCAGGCTGCTGGTAAACAAGATAATATGTCATCCACGCTGTTAACTGATTAGTCCGATAGTGAACTCGGAATTGCACAATACCTCCCGGGCGGCGGCCCCCGCGCCCTCTACATTGATTTCACCACCTATACTACCGCCAATGGGCCGTAGAGTCAATAGTGAGCGCTAAATCTACCCAGCCTTTCTGATTATCATTTCAATCATTTGGCTTAGATCGCGTACATGAGGTGGCTGGTACACAGGTTCCCATTGTCCAACGTGATCAACGCAATGCGGGAGTAAGTATTGCACTTCCGAAAATGGGCAGAGGCCAATACAATCCGGCGGCACCACTTGCGGTCCCGCTTATATCTCCGCCCACAGCTGAGACAAACCCCCTGGCAGTCCTACCAATTATGGGAAGAAAACAGCCAGGTGCGCTTTGTCAACATTGCTGCGGTTTTCTAGCCTCAATCCTGGTCTACTATTACAGTCTTTGCACCGGAATTGCCGACTATAGGGACCTCAGTTGAGGCCCCATCAGGGATGCAGCCGGCCTTGGATCTTGCAACGCAGGAAAGGCCTTCAAAATCGTTGCCTTCTATGGGTAGAAAAATCCCTAGTAATCTTTCTAAAGGACTGTGTTTATTTCCCGATGCACTCATCTCTCACAAGTAGCTCTCAGCGGGAATCCTACAATGGTAGAACCCTCGTTACCAATATTGGGTCGATCAAGTTCGGGTCTGCATAGCCTGCCGCCCTCCTCCGACCTCGTTGCGCAAGAACGACCATCTCGTAAATTACCATCGATGGGAAGGAAAAGGACTGGTAACAACTTTCAAGTGATGTGCTGAATGTTGTGGTCTGATCTCCTACTTACATGTAGCTCTCAATTCACTTTTGGACGTTGAGCCGCCAGTTTTACCAAAGATGGGTCGATCAACAACCGGACAGCCAGCCACGAAGCCACTACCACCGCCGGCCACTCAGGATGCCGAGTTCAATGAGGTTTTGCCAACAGCTGTCCAAACATATTCAGGCACTCCTTACACCCCGGTTAACATTCCTGTAAAAAGTACTCTCAATTCGGCGGACGTCCCATTCACGTTGCCTCAGATGGCTCGTCGTGTAACGCGTAAGTCTGAGCACAAGCCTCAAGTGTGAACAAGGCACCGTTGACTTTGGTCTTCATGGTAGGGCCACCCGCTGCGGGTCCCGCTATTCGCACACACACACCGCAGATCGATTCTTCCATTGCTCTTAGCACAGGTTTGCCAACTGAGACATTGCTGCTAAATGTACCCGCTGATACCTCAAGACACAGATATCGCCGCCGTCACGGACCGTGATGGGGAACTGGATGTCAACATGCACGAAGGCGCCGCTTTTAGTATGACCTTTCCACTGCCGCGTGAGAAGTCGTTGCCAAATGACTATTCAGACCGTCAATATTTGAAAATCAGTGAGATTGATAGTTCTCCACCCTCTTCTCCCTCCCCACCACCGCCTCCTCGTCAAATCATCCACACAAAAGCGGGCTCCCTGGCGGCTCCCGTCAATGATGGACCCTCCGACGCCTCTCCGATGCCTCTACCCCCAACTGTTTCAAACGTTGTCGAAGATATTATTTCTGGGGATCGTGCTCTCCAAAAGGCACGCGCGGTGAAAGGACTTCAGTCTTTCAATCCTCGTGTAATCCTTCACCGCGATGACGATTGGGGTTTGCCATTCGATCATGACAAGAATCTGCTGGCGGCAACCGCATCGGTCCCTGTCCACTTTGAAAAAGGTGGGGTAGATGCACTCCCTCCATTTCCGACAAGATTTGTAAGTTATCCACAAGCCTTCTGTTCGTCTTTGACAAAAATTTCTCTCATTACAGTTGCCTACTCACACGGATCTCAGAAATATGCACGAAGAGCTTCTTGACCAGAATGAAGCTGAAGACTACCAGGGAACTGCGGCCGCCGCTATTACACGCCGCGTCAAACAGGGCTTCATAGAGGTCAATCAAGCGCGCACCTTGGCGGCTATTGTTCATGACCAAAGGCATCTCAAAGACTCTCTCCTCACTCTTGATAACACTCTGAAGGATTTTGAAATCCAATTAGCAAGCAGGCAGACATAATGTACTCATTAGACATCTACTTGATGTCTCGTTTCTTAATTTAAACCCGATTGTTCTTATTTTGTGAATTGAGCCCCAGCAATGTCCCCGCAAACTCCAAATAACTTGTGAAGAAAGTACAAGATCAATAATTATGGCTACTACTCAGACAAAAAGCCGACCAATGGCATCAAGATAAATTTAGCTGTAGGGTACTCCAACTGTCGGCCAATAAACCCTCAGAGCTCTCCAGCCCGACGACGCAGAATTCGGGTCGACGCCTCAACCCTTGCTACACTTTTCCCTTTACGAACCTTCCTTTCTTCGGCACTCTCAGCGGGGCCCGCCTGGTCGACTTCACCCGCTTGGTCATTTGACTCGCCTTCTTCATTTGACCCCCCTTCCTCATTATCACCTACTGATGAAAGCTTTGACATTTGACTGAACGGTCCATCCAAATGATACAAACGGTGAATACCTTTCAATGTTCCTTTCGGAACACCTGGTACCACGTCTTCGTCTTCTGCATTGGACTCTGCCCTGGCTGCGGCTCCTTCTTCCCCAAGTGATGGCTGGTCCATGACCCCCTGATCGATATCCATGGCAGGACCTTTGGAGACTCCAAGCGCCGCGTTGACATTTCTCTTGCCAGTGGAGGTGGGAGCATTTGGGGATTTTGCATTGGAACTACCTCCAACACGTGCGGGTGCCGAAGGTGGACCCAACTGGGATGACGAAGCAGCTGGTAGGGGTTGCGCAGATTGTAGAGTATGGCGTTGAGGGGTAAGAGGTGCGGGACCGAACGGGCGCGCCTGCTGGTGTTGAGGGGTTACAGGTACGGGCTCCGTATACTTCGCGATGGTGAAACCTGAAGTGTCTGCTGGAGGTTCAGACATCCCAGCGAGGATCTGATCCAACTTCGTCAGAATTTCTTGATTCTGCAACGCCTGCGCTACCCGATTCTTCTCCGCTTCCTTCCGTGCATTTCTCACCTCGGATGTTAGTGCGGTAATTTGCGTCTGCAAATCGACGAGGCCCCCGGTGTGTGATTGAAAACTCTTCGCCACGTCCTCCAAAGCGTCCACTAACTCCAGCTGGTTGTCCCGTAAGGCCGACACATCACTGAGAATGGCAGGAATATACGGTGGGAGCCGTTCCACCATCGCTACATAGCTGAGGTCGACATCTACACCATAAGTCAATGGCAAATCCGGCTCTAAAATTACTAGCGTAAACTCACAATCCTCTTTTCCTGGCCCATTAACCAGGCGCAATGAATCGTCTTTGGCGCGCGATATCCCTTGCACCCCTCGAATCAACCTGTCTATCCCGTACCTCTCCACTGTGGACCATGCCTCTCCTGCGGTCCCCGCACCAACTGCACCAACGTGTGAGCACTTACGCTTCAGCGCAGTGCATCCATAACACTGCTTTCGGTTTGCTACGGTGCTTTCCCAGCACTCCACGTTCTTCCTGACGCACTCTGTGCAGTCAGTACTCGCCGTCTTGTAACCCCGGGGGATCTTATCGTCGTCCACCTCTGCGTCTTCATCATCTTTGTCTTCTTCATCGCTATCTGCCACATACACAATCTCCTCCTTCCTTCTGTCCTTCGAAGTCGCAGCTCTCAATCCCTCCGCCACCGATCCGACTGGTGGCACCTGACGATTGACGATGATTGTTTGACCTTTGCTTGGTTTCGTTGTTATCCTGGCCATCGTAGTTGCGGGTTTCTTGCCGGCACCCGCTCCTCGCGCAGGCGTTTTGACATCTGTAGCAGCGGTCTTCGTCTGTCGTTTCTTCTTCTGCGGTGGCACCTCTTCGATGATCTCGACCTCTTCTTCGAAACCCATCTTCTCTTTCACATTCCCTGTCTGATCTCCAACCACCTTTCCCTTTCCCTTACTCGCCGGCCTAGCCTTGGTTTTCGGTGTCTCCTGGCCCTGTACTCCTTTGCTGGTATCCTCTCCTCAGTCCGCGTGGATGATTTCCACCGTCACTTTCCTCTTCTTCCCTGGCGCCACCGTTGTTTCTGAGTTCCTTGACTCTTCCCTGATTTCTTCCGAACCGTCGTCCTCCACATCTCGTTTCCGCACCTCTCCTCTGCCTCCTCGTTGACCACCTTTTTGCCCGCCTGCCCCGGAGCTTTCCCCTGCCTGTGGTCCTTTTGTTTGAGCCGTACGCGCGTCATCGCTATCACCGGCCACATCGTCAAGACGCCTGTTATTGTTACCGAAATTCGTCTGGCGAATTCCAGGAGGCCCTCTTCCTTTTGGTCCTCTCAGATTACCCATTTTGCGATGCGGAGACGTCGTAGGCAGATTTTCTGGGATTGCGGGCAACCGACTGGGGTTTAGTTGAATCGGTAGGGTTGGTGGTGCTTGACGCTGGATTGTGGTTGTGGGGTTGCCAACAAGGCGAGAAGAAGAGGCGGTGGAAGGGTTGCCAGCAAGACGAGAAGAAGAGGCGGCGGAAGGGTTGCCAGCATGAGATGTAGAGGGAATTGGAAGGTTGCCAGCAGGGATACCAGAAGCGGCGGTGTTGGGAATGGGGGGCAAGTTCCACCCTTGTGCCATCCGCACAATTGTTGCCCAGTTACTGGCAATTCCAGCAATGCCAATTTCGTTGTGAAAGGCGCCAAAATCGTCGGTTGGGACCGTTTCGTAGTTTGCCGCTTCAAGATCTTGTGCAAGTTCGTGCTATGCAGAGAGTTTGTCTTAACAAATAAAAACGGAATTGAAAAAAACAACTCACCAAGAGACGGCTAAATTTCTCTTGTAGTGCACGCGCCCATGACTGCGGATCCACCAGTGCTGCCTGAATGTCCCGTTGTAAGGCAATTACTCGCGCGCTGAGAGCTTGTCGACTGAGTCTCGTGTTGGCTGCCATGGATGTTGAGGAAATGCAATGATAGTGGGAGAGTGTGAGAAAGCGTATTCATTTTGATGAAGCGCCTGATGGTTGACTTTGGACGCGCAATCACGTGACCGCTCCAACCTCGCTCAAATCACCAAGTCCTCAAGACTTTCTTGCGCGGGACCGCTGCAACATTACGCTTCAATAAAAAATACAAAAGATAATCAATACATTAAGAACTATTATCTTAACGCTTAAAACCTTTGACTCTTCAGTGGATGTGCAGATACAGAAAGATCACTAGTAGTACCAAAGCGGCCAGACTTCGTCTCTCCTATTCTGGGAATGACGCAGGAGGTTGGGCGGCACCGCTAATAAACGTTGTTGATGGTGATGTCGAGAAATATTATGGACATTTCGGGAACCTCACACGTTGACAGGTGTCAATGATCTCTTAGGTGCTGGATTTGAAACTGGATTTGTTACAGTAAGAATCTCGTTGGAACTCTGGCTTGTTGCTTTTCTCTCTATTCATCCAGTTGATTCTCTACGGAATTTGCACATGGGACTTGCGGCTCCCGGCTTTTCCCTTGACAGGTTCTGTCTCTGCATCAATCATTGGTCGTGTGAACAATTGTTTTACTCCTACCCTGCTCGACGTTTATGAATTTGTTCCCACGTTGGCTTCTACTGGCAACGACATGCTGTCAACGACTTCTTAGAATGCCTGCACCGCGTTCATTGCCTACCACCTCACCACTTTAAGCTTGACACCAGTGTTCCTTTCTGTGGAGGACCACGGAAAACTCATCTTAATTATAGACTCTGCAGATCCAACTTTCATCATTGAGCTCTCTGGATAATTGTGCCATTATGGAAGAAACTTTCGTTCTTTACTTCAACGCGGATCAGATTGATGCGAACGATGGGATTGTTAGCAAAGATGAATAGGCTCAACCTAGTATGTGAGGAGACTCAACCAGTAAACATTCATTCCCTCCATTTACCTTGGAATAACCCATATATATTGCGTATTCCGCTTTTTGCCGCTCCCAAACATTCTCTCGCAACGTCGAATGTAATAAATATCTTGTAATATGGTTCCCTCAATAAAGGGCATTGCAAATTCCTGCTAATTACCGCTGTGCTGGTGAAACTGGCTGGCTATTCTTTGCGCACATATTTTGGATGCCCCCTTTTGCAGAAGACACCGGCGGTTACCACTTGCGCAACCCGTGCGGCTTGATTACATATTTCCATTTTCAGCGGGCAAAATGCGCATGCCATTGATTTCCGCAGATTCCCGGCCGGTCCGGGTGCCAGATCATTGATGGTATTTATCCAAGTCAGGGCCTGATGTTACATCAATGACTAACACATCACCTTAGGTGAAGGTTCCGCCCATTGAACTCGATTCTGACATGCAACATCCTGGAGAAAGATGAGCTAGAGACCAGACTCAGATATATGTTGTAGATAACTTCTAATAAAGCTACAACAACCTGTAAAAGTAACATGTACACCTTCCTTGCAGAGCAATAGTAAGTAACAACTACAAGAGCAACATGCTGACACAAACTTCTCTAAACTTCTAAGATAACTGTGTCAATTAATAATGGGACAAATAGTGCTGGCAATTATATCTAACTCTGTAGCCAACAGCTTGAATGCGAGTGCCTACATACACCGAAATACTAGTAATGTCAAGTCAAATGTTGCGACGCGACTTGATCACGCGACCTTACTACGCAGATGGGAAATATGTTCGGTTAGTGCCGGTATCCGTATCGGTATCCGCAACAGACACGAGTATCGAGCCGGCAAATCTTGTATCGTATCGCATTCTTTGAGTGTACAGATTCACAGGAAGGCCAAGCGGCCATCGCCAGAGTTAGTTAATTGCCTTCAAAACTTCATCAACGAAGTTTGAAGGGTGGTAACTGTCGTAGTACATATTTCCACTCGTGAGTTCTTGTTTCAAAGTTACAATTTGTCCCAGTCACTGCAATCTCTCTTGGGATGACCCCGCCTTCTCGTAAAGTCCTGCTGGGGCCCATGATCGTTCCAGGTCTCGCCATAAATCATTTCCATATAATTTTCACGAAAGCGCAGAGCTTCAAAATCAGTCAGAATGAAATTGAAGAGGAGAATCAAAGATCTCGCGTACGACTATTATCAGGAACATATTTGAGGCACCGGCCTTCGCAGGGCTGCCAATAGATATGCTGGATATGTTCATATAGCGAAGGGCTCCACTTGCGCATTAGATCTCGTGCTCGAGACCCAAATGAGAACTTCTGGAAGCGAGGATTTTGTAGCCACGGCAAGAGTGACAGTCGATGCCATTCAAGGTGTAGACCAGTCAACTGTTGAAAATGTTAATAAGTGGACAGAAAACACGACACAAAGCGCTCTACTGACAAAGAGGACAGGGGCTTCAAATTCCTCGCGTTCGATGGTCGAAAACACATCTTTGTCCAGTTCTTCGAACACTGCTTCTTGTGATCTAATATCCCACAGAGGAAATGCCGCCCGCAAGGTATCTCTCCAACGGAAACACTGTTGCAGGCTGAACTTATTTTGCGTCTTCGCTGAAAGAGAATTATGGCGAGAGAAATGTTGGTGGAGGATGCCAAGAGCGTCGAAGCTTAGCGCGGAGGTCGAAAATTCAAGAGTAAATGATTTGAGAGCAACTCTTCCTTCTGCAGTCGGATGACTGCGAGAACGCAGCAGCCGTACGAGAGGAATCTCTTCAACGTCATTCAAGGCCTCATGACCAAGGTGAAAAACATTCACATAGAAGTCTATTTCCTCCAAATGTGGTAAAAATGTTGGTTTACCAGGTGTGGCAATGAGGTGCACGAGATCGTCCAAGGTAGGGTAGTCGATTTCCAAGAGGGTAAGTTGAGGACAAAGACTGAGGAGGGAATGGAGTTCTCCAGGTTTCATCTCGTCCTCTGTGAATTTGACAATGAGAGATTCCAGAGGCCACGGTGCTGAAAACTGGGATGCCATTTGGGTTAAAGCTCGATGGTACCCTTCTGGGGGAGAGCTGAGGGAAAGACTACGCAGGGATGGAAAAGTCAACTTGTCGAAAAATCCCTTGAATTCCCGAGAATCCCAAAATGAGTCCTCTGTGTCTACAAAAGTGATTTCAAGCCGCACCAACGAGGGTAGAGCCCGATCGAGTATCGTGCCTGTGTTTTCTGCCGAAAAGGAGGAGACGTATAACTCGGTAAGATTACTTCCATCTACAAGCGCATGGATGACGTTAGAAATATACGTAGTCTTTAAGACGGAGATTTGTCGCAGTGGTAGAGTAAAGTGAATATTGGGAGAGCCAAATTGACCGACTGCCTCAAGTCGGGGGGCTTGACAAAATAGGTCGCTGTGGAACTCCCTCCCGTCGTTTACAACAGATAATGATAGTACCCTTAGAATGCTGAGATGTCCCCGAATGCGTCCAAATGCTTCAATAGTCTTTACGCCAGCACCTCGAATGTAAAGCATTTCCCATCGATCTGAAGTTGGAAAAAGGAGGTCAAAGAAAGCGTGAGCTGGCCCATGCTCCCAAGCAGGCCGACCAATTTCACAGGAAAGAGATATCGGGGCATTAGCTGACCGGTGGAGTAAAATTTGGATATACTTCAGAACAGGATTTATCTCGCGTCGTTGGCCAAATATTTCCGAAAATTTCAGGATGATTCGAGACCATAGTGCGGGGGTGGAGAGTGCGATTGACCTCCAATGTCGACAAACGCCCGATATGATCCATGGCTCGCGGGGACATGGTGGAAATGGTTGGCCATATCCGAATATTGTGAGCTGGAAGATATCTTGCCACAATTCGGGTGGTAGTTGGCGTTCAAACGATAAAACTGGTTGATCATCGAAAAGTCCTTGATTAGCCACACCGGTGGCTGAGTTCTCCATTCTGAAAAGATAGATTAAGAGGATATATGGGACGAGTCCGATGAAAAAGGACAATACATTTCGAAGAATTTGCAGGTCGCGGTATTGAAGGAAAGATTGGTGTGGGAACAACAATCATTCGACGGAAATTCGACGCTTACTTCTCTATTTCGTCCATCAAAAAAGACAATTCGGAAACTCTTCTTCTAACTTAAAAACAAGCCTTTATCTACTTCTGCTGTCGCTACTAACTTTCAGTGGCCTTGAAGGCATTGTATGCGCGACCAATCGAGAGAAGCTGGGGCAACTGAAGAGTTGCTTTGATCTTTGCCGTATGCCTTTCTGCGCCTTGAAACACCTCGACACAATTTCCCCAGCCCATAGAAACAAACGCAAATGCCTGAAGTTGCTCATCTTCACTATTGCCTTTGCTCACCCGGTCTAAAGTAATCTTGGCAAAAATGAACTTCTCATGCGGATACCCTTGATGATCTCCAAGAGCAAACTCGACAGTGACGTCGGTTTTCGAGGTGTCGGTTAAAGTGAATGGCACGGCTCGCGTTTCTGGTAACACTTCTTTATGCCAAATGAGTTGCCTCGCAGGTCCTTTGTTGACCGAAAACCAGATCGGGGCTCCAGCCACGTATATACCCAGTCCATCATCATCCTCTTCCTGACGCAGTTCTTGGAGATCGATGAACGCGTATCGCGCTGCGTGTTGAGCAAGATCAGCGCCGGTGATGGTTACAACTGTACAGTCTGGATTGAGCACTTGCTTAATCGCGGAAAGGTTAAGGTTTTCAGGGTGTAGATCGAGTAGAACGCATTGCGAGATATTGCATTTGCGTGGTTGAGACCAACTAAACGCCTGGCCCACGAATTCGGCCAAAGGAACGGTTGAAGATCTCGCCTCCGCGTACAAAGGAAACGCAGCGCGTTTGGACCCCTGGATAGTCGTGGTTACGATTTGAGCGTTGAATATAGTTGGTGTGGCCTCGATGAAGAGGAGAGAGACGCCCTTTGCAATCTGGCTTCCTCCGATGTAGGCGTCTATGTAGTTCACGGTGAACCGATCGTCCGTCGTGAAGTCGATCTTGGGTAATATTCTGTACTTGTTCTGAGCACTCATTTGTGGCGAAACGGCAAGGACGGTAATCTCCCTTGGGTACTTTTGAGAAAGAGAGCCAACTGGCCTGACCAATGAATCGGTGATTGGATCGACGGGGTCCAAGTTTTGGATATCATGGTGCTCCATGCTTTGTACTTGTCCATCTTTGGACGAGATCAGGGTGATGTCCAGTCCAGATCGCGATATGCAGAGTCCAGCGAGAGCCATGCTGAATTAGGAAGATGAGGTTTGAAAAGAGAGGATATACGTGGCGAAGATAGAGAATAAGCGAACCGTCATTTTTAAACAGAATTTACACCCAACAAGTTGATGATTGAGCTCGCCAGATGATGGTTAACTGCTAAGCGCCAAGCCCTGGGAAGACGCCAGACATATTTCGTCGGACTTTCGGATTGATTCGATGATTGAGAGATTACACGGTTTCAATGGCGTTGGTAATAGTTTTCTTCATCGACGACCATGGCAGGCGAGCGCCTTCAGAGGGTGGTTAACCGCCTGCAAAATTTACCCACCATCTCGCTTCCAACAGACTATCCGCGACCAACAGGCGCCAACAAGCTAATTGAGTCGGTGCATTTGGCTCAGCTCTCGGAACAAACATCCCTTAGTCTCCTCAAGCTTGTTCTGTACCAAGAGGACGAAGAACTGGACGAAGATGAAAGCGAGCAAAAAGACAACAGACCGTCGGCTTTCCATCTACTTCTTGCTGCATTTACAGTCCTTCTCCACCGATATACAGGCGATAATGATATCGTGATTGGGTCCTCTTCAGCAGCTGCGCATGAACCACTCATCCTGCGGCTTGGTGTCGACCCCACAGATCCATTTTGGGCCATCGTGAAGCGAGTTCAACAGGTAGAGAAGGAGGCCGATACAGACCTTGTTCCATACGATGAGATCGCCCGTGAGTTGCAAAAGGGCAAAGAGGAAGGCCTAGAAGAACCTCTCTTCCGTGTTCGTTTTTTCGACGAATCCGATGAACCAACGGAACAGTTTATTCGGGGTACAAGTGTTACCACGGATTTGACGGTCTTTGTAACACGACCACCAGCATCCACGAGAGCGGCCCTGGCGCCAAGCATTTCCCTTCGTATCATCTACAACTCTCTTCTATTCACCGCATCTCGCATCTCAGTAATCATCGAACAACTCTCTGTCCTCCTTCGCAAAGTTTCTTCAAATCCTCTTGCACCAGTTGGATCTGTGCCTCTTCTAACCCCTTCCCAGAAAACCAAACTTCCAGACCCGACAGCGGACCTTGACTGGTGTGGATGGAAGGGTTCAATCACCGACATTTTTTCCCGGAATGCCCGCGCAAATCCTGGCCGACCTTGTGTCGTGCAATGCCTCTCGAGCGAGACAACCTCAGCCCAGCAAAAAGTTGTGTTTTCATACGGATCGATTCTGAAGGCCTCCAACACACTCGCACACCACCTGATTAAAGGTGGCATTCAACGCGAGGATGTAGTCATGATTTACGCGCATCGAAGCGTTGACCTTGTTGTCGCAGTCATGGCTACCCTCAAGGCGGGCGCAACGTTCAGCGTGATAGGTTCGTACATTGTTCAATTCACGAACTCTTGACTCCAACTTCGATCTCCCAGATCCTGCTTATCCGCCTTCTCGACAAATTGTTTACCTTCGAGTGGCCCAGCCTCGGGGTCTTGTGGTTTTGAAAGGCGCTGGTACTATTGGACCTTCTGTTCGAGAGTTCCTGACGGAGGAGCTGCAAATCAAGGTGGAGGTACCGGCTCTGGAGGTGATATCAAATGGTGCCATCGTGGGCGGCATCGAAGGTCCAGATGGTGACCTGCTAAAGAGTAACGGCCACCTAGGAGAGATGGACCCAAATGTCAGCTTGGGCCCGGACAGTGTTGGTACCCTCTCATTCACGAGCGGCAGCACGGGAATACCAAAAGGTGTTCGAGGTCGCCACTTTAGCTTGACCCATTTCTTCCCATGGATGGCAGAGAGGTTCGGACTAAGTGACAAGTCAAAGTTTACGATGTTGAGCGGTATTGCTCACGATCCAATTCAAAGAGATAGTGAGTTGGTCATTCTTTCCGATTGTAATTCTTGTTTCTGACTTTCGGACAGTGTTTACTCCTTTATTCCTTGGTGCGGAGCTTCATGTCCCAACAGCCGAAGACATTGGTACCCCTGGTCGATTGGCGGAATGGATGGCCGAATCAGAGGTCACCGTCACCCATCTCACTCCAGCCATGGGTCAGCTACTTTCGGCCCAAGCTACCCGTCAAATTACAAGTCTTCAGAGTGCTTTCTTTGTCGGCGACGTGCTAACCAAGCGAGACTGTCTTCGGCTCCAAGCTTTAGCCACCAACGTCTGCATCATCAACATGTACGGAACAACAGAAACGCAGCGAGCGGTGTCTTACTTCGCCATTCCCCCTGTCTCCACGGATTCAACTTTCCTGGCGACGCAGAAAGACATCATGCCAGCGGGCGAAGGGATGATCGACGTTCAACTGCTAGTAGTTAACCGAAATGACCGCAACGTTCCATGCGCTATCGGCGAAGTGGGAGAAATCTACGTCAGGAGTGGTGGGTTAGCGGAGAGCTACTTAGATCAAGACGCCAGCAAAGAGAAATTTGTCGAGAACTGGTTTTGCACAAACAGTCCTCCCCGAAAAGATACGATCCTCCACCCTACTCAAGGTTTTGCTGGGCCAGAATCGTTCTTTTGGAAGGGCATTCGAGATAGGATGTACCGTTCTGGAGACTTGGGACGGTACTTGCCACATGGTATTGTCGAATGTACCGGCCGAGCGGACGATCAAGTCAAGATTAGAGGATTCCGCATCGAACTTGGAGAAATTGATACCCACCTGAGCCAACATCCATTGGTGCGGGAAAATGTAACGCTTGTACGCAGAGATAAAGACGAGGAGAAGATTCTCGTCAGCTATTTCGTCCCTCTCGAAGGCCCGAATCTCGACCAGTACGCGAGTGAAGCAGGTGATGATGAAGATGAGCCCAAGGGCCTGGTGCAAGGGATGAGAAAGTATCGACAGTTGATCAAGGACATCAGAGAGCATCTCAAAAAGAAACTACCCAGTTATAGTGTCCCAACTCGTAAGTTTAGTCATGTAAATTTTAAACCATCTCATAACGCCGCTCCTAGTTTTTGTTCCCCTCAGCCGCATGCCTCTCAACCCGAATGGCAAGATTGACAAACCAGCTCTTCCTTTTCCTGATACTGCCCAAGCGACATACGCCGCCCCTCAGATTACTACAAACCCAACTGAACAAACATTGCAAGGACTGTGGGCCAGCATTCTTCCCAACGCACCTCAACTTATTCCCGTGGACGAAAGTTTCTTCGATCTTGGTGGTCATTCCATCTTGGCCACTCGCCTCATCTTCGAAATCCGCAAGGTCTTCGTGGTCGAGGCTCCTCTTGGCTTACTCTTCGAACGCCCAACCCTTTCTGGACTCGCTCAAGCAATCGACACCTTACGAAGCACTGACTTGGGGATTGCCTTTGGAGGGCAACAACTACCAATGAGTCCTAGACCCGGTGCAGCAATGCCAAAAGCGATTACACCTTCTATGGAATACGGGCAGGATTTCGCGCAGCTGGTCGAGAAGCTTGCGCTTTCCTACCCATCTCCACCTCCGGATTTTAAAGAGGCACCTATCACTGTCTTCCTAACTGGCGCAACCGGTTTCTTGGGGGCGTTTGTGTTGCGGGACTTGTTGGCAAGGGAGCCGCGAGTGAAGAAAGTCATCTGTCTCGTTCGGGGTAAAACGCTTGACCAAGCCGTTGCGAGGTTGAAAGAGGGTTCTTCTGATAGAGGGGTTTGGAAAGAGGAATGGATCCAGAGTGGTAGATTGGAGGTAGTCACTGGAGACTTGGGTCTCGATAAGTTTGGCTTGAGCGAAGATAGATGGCACAAAGCCACGAAGGAGACTGATGTTGTCCTTCACAACGGCGCTCTAGTTCACTGGGTGTTTCCTTACGAAAAACTCCGCGCCGCCAATGTTCTATCAACGCTAACAGCTATCGACTTCGCTGCGACCGGAAAGCCCAAGTCTTTGGTTTTCGTATCATCGACATCGGCCATAGATACAGATTATTATGTCAAACTCGCAGAATCGTCACGGTGGATTTCAAACTTACGCGGTATACCCGAAAACGATGACCTTGAAGGTGCAAGAACGACCCTGAAGACTGGTTATGGACAAACCAAGTGGGTTTCCGAGAAACTCCTCATGGAAGCCGGAAAGCGAGGGTTGAATGGTCATATAGTACGCCCCGGTTATGTCGTTGGTGACTCCCTCACAGCTGGTATGTGCTGCTGATTATCACCGTACCTCCAAATAGCTTAATTTTTACCTCCCTTAGTAACTAACACCGACGACTTCATATGGAGACTTGTCAAAGGTTGCATTCAGCTTGGGCAAGTACCGGATATCAACAACACTATCAACATGGTACCAGTTGATCATGTTGCTCGGTGTACGGCGCTAGCTGCAGTTTCCCCTCTACCAGACGCTTCTCTTTCTGTTCTTCACATCACCGCCAATCCTCTCCCTACGTTCAACGGCATGCTCTCGGTCCTGTCTCAGTATGGTTACTCAACTGAACCATGCGAGTACGTCGTATGGCGACGCAAGCTTGAGCAGCATGTCCTTGAGGTGCAAGACAACGCACTTTTCCCCCTCCTTCATTTTGTTCTTGATGATCTACCAACAAGTACCAAAGCGCCTAATCTGGACAACTCCAATACCACACGGCTGCTTCTGCAGGAACAAAATACGCCTACTTCTACTGTTGATGACCCGCTGATGGGTTTGTACATATCGTGGCTAGTTGCCGCCGATTTCTTGCCTCCGCCGACCTCCCCAGCTCCTTTGAAAGATTTACCGACTCTCGCCACCTCTGGCGCCGTCAAGGCAGCCGGCCGAACTGGCCTCTAACTAGAACATGATGTATAGTCCACCTGTAATGTTTATTTGGAGTTCAATGGATGTGGTAGGATTCACTTCCGCTTTCACCAGAATTGGAAGCTTCTTTTTGATCGAGAGTCCTCTTCTAATTTGTGTAGGTACTTCAATTGGTCCTGAGGCTACTGTAAAGCTTGGATATTCTATATTTACATTTGACATGCTAATGAACATGTCCTTCTTAGCTCAGTTGGTAGAGCGCGTCACTAGTAATCTTGCAATTATGTGATGACGAGGTCAATCGTTCGAGTCGGTTAGAAGGAAATTTGTTTTACATCTTTTATCTATCTATTCGACGAAGAACGGTCGCAAATTCGTCTGAGGATTGTCGAATCAAAGCGCCCAGAGGGAAGTACCCGTTTTGGTACCGTGAGAGAGTATCGGAATATTCCGCTCGATCGCGTCTCCTCAGATTGAACTCAGCAAAGTTCGTGGATTGCTCGTGGACCAATACATTGCCAATTAAAAGGGAGAGAAATTTGCGCATGGATGCCGTACGATATGCAGCAGTATGTAACCAAGTTTTCAGTACTATTCAAACGCTAACCCATCCCTCGTGCAGCCTAACCAACTGGACATTGTCAACGTTCCGATTCCTGAAATCCAAGAAGATCAAGTCCTAATCAAAGGTCTATCGTGACATACTATGCAACATCGCTTGACACTAATCGCCGCACGGTGTTTTAGTGACTTGCTGTGGCATTTGCGGCACAGATCGACATCTAGCCGAGGCGAGAAATTAGCCTAATTAGTTTACCTAATGAGCTCATCATTGATATAGGGCGAATTCATTGGGAAATTTCCAGTTGGTATTTTTCGAGGCGTATTCCAAGTAAAGCTGTTGGTAACATTGTTACATAGCTTATTCCAGGGCATGAGATTGTTGGGATTATCTCTCAAATTGGGAGTAGCGTAAAAGGCCTTATAATCGGCGACCGCTGTGTGGCAGACAATACAATTTTGGTATGTTGGGCTTTCTTAGCGTATTCTCACCAAATAGTCTGTTCATTTTCAGTGGATGACCTTGTGATCAGTGCGACTCATGTTACTACTGTCGTCGTGGACAATATCTTCTATGCAGTAATTTCGATAGTCTGGGGGTTACGAAGGCCGGAGGATTTGCTGGCTTCGTTGCTGTGTAAGTATGCTTCGTCCATATGCGCCCTCCCATGCATCACCTCGTACTACTTTTGGTTGTATCCGCATTGGGCCATGAATTTTCATGCACACTTCTATCTTATTCGGGGTACATATAACAATCCGTTGACGATGTGATAGGCATAGCAAGAAGGTGTTCAAAATCAACAATCTGACTGACGAGGAAGCAACCCTCGTGGAACCGGCCGCTTGCGCAATCCATGGTATGGACCGACTTAGGCCTTCTGTCGGAGTCGAAGCCATAATTTTTGGGGCTGGTCCTACAGGTGAGCTTATCTCTTCAAGGATTCTGAGATTTCACTTGAAATCTTGCGAAACCCAGGTATCATTTTAGCACAGCTGCTCAAAATCAATGGTGCTTCCAAGGTTGTGATTGTCGCAAACAAAGGTGTGAAAACAAAGATTGCACGCGATCTAGAAGCTGGTGATGAGTACATCGAGCTGGATAGAGAGAATCCTCATCCACAATGGGCTAAGCTTAAGGATGAGTACCAAGGAAAGTTTGATATCGTGGCAAGTGATATTTATTCTGAGCTTTGTAGTAAAATCCAGATCGCTGAACCGAATCTTCACAGATTGAGGCTACGGGATCACAGGCGATTGCTACTGACTCCATTAATTTTGTCCGTCGTGGTGGAAGTCTTCTGATCTATGGGGTGTATTCCAATGCAGATCGCGTCCAGTGGTCACCAGCAAAGATATTTCAAGACGAGATAACTGTATGTTTACTGACTACGCTGCATGGGACACATAATCAGTTTCAGGGTTGCTTAGTCTAATAGTTGTCTATGATACTGACAAGGTCTCTTTTTATGCCAGGTTATTGGTTCATTCGCCCAGACACACTGCTTCCCTCGCGCTGTGGCATACCTCGATAGCGGGAAAATCAAAGTAAAAGGCATGGTGAGTTCTCATGATTCTATTTCCCCCTGCTCAATCTCCTTCACATGCTCTTAAGTTCTTCTTCTAAGTGCCTCCTCAATGATTCAGATACGGCGTTTGCTCATCTCGATTGTTTAACCCACACAGGTAACAGACATCTTCTTTATTAAAGATTTTGAGAAAGCACTAGAGAAGCTTAGGAGTAAGACTGCGTGTAAAATAGCTCTACGTCCGTAAAGGTGCTATGGAACCTGTGTGTATTACCAATAACTACCTTTCGAAAACCAAATTTTCTAAACTGCGGACTGTTCCCGATAGCATAAGTTTTATACACCAATATTTCACCACCCTATTCCCTTTATGAGAAGTGAATTTCTCAAGAGGCGCTTCTGACTCTTCGTGTCACTAAACCTTATGTTTAATGATAAGCTCAATCATGATGGAAGCAGGTCAGGTTAAACTCTCCGCCCAGTCTACATTGGGAGATTGGCATTAACCGATTCTACACTTAAACTCCAAATAACGCCTTCATCATAATAAAAGGCGCCTAGGATCTCGCTAAGTTCGACCGAAGTAAACCAGAATAGGGCCGGTGGACCAAAGATGCGCTACTCTGGTCACTGCAGTATTTTTGTGCAAATGAAAGAACCACGATGCAGAATAAGATCAGCCAAGCTCACGCTTGGAGATGCAATGACCAGTATACAGTTAGTAATGAAGGGATGAAAACAAGCTCGTATTATTGTGCCATCGTCACAACCGCCTAAAGGTATTTTTGCTTCCGCTCCTAATCCCTTGCCGTCTTCGTTCCCGACCATGCCTTTCGGGCTCAGCTGCCTCCAGTACTTGATCTCCTTTCTCTAGACCAGCTCCAAATCTCTCTACTCCTTTCCGTCTAGGCGCATCTCTTGACTTTCGTGATTGTAATATTTCCTCATTGGATTGATTTTCACCCGAGGGCACCCAACTAATCTCCATTGGAGTAGAATCTTTGTCCAACGGTCTATTTGTCTTCTTCATGCTACCAAGCTTGCCATGGCTGGGGGCGCGGCGTTGGCCGAAGGTTGTGTTTGAATCCGATGAATGACCCAATGGACCACCTGTCCGTGGACGCATAGGAACCATGGCCACTCTTGGTGTTCTGACATTCCGAGTAGAGCTTTGAGAATGAGGCTTCTTCAAATCGACACCATCGAAGCGACTAGGTTCTATTGAGGAAGAACCGAATCAGATCAGAACAATCTATTCCACCACATGAGTTGGGAAACTTACCTCCTTCCTTGCTACTATCACTGTCAGCGTCACTACTTTCGTCATCTTCATCTGAACTACCAGTCTCACTGTGACCACCCAAACCGGAAGAGTACTTGTCTTCTTCTTCTTCCTCTTCAACGGCCGTTTTGGTGTGTCGTGGACCAATACGATCCTTCTGTGCCACCGACGAAGGATTGAGAAGTGTGAACTCTCTGGATGTTTCGTCAATCAAGTAGGCGGGATCAGCGAAGACCTTCGCAAAACGGGGGTCAGAGAGCAGATTGGACACGGATTTTGTGGGGCCTTCCATTGAAGGCGTGTTGTCTACTTCTTCTACATCCATCGCGCGCACCAGGTCTAAGTCCTTCAAACTGGCCTTTTCTTTCTGCCGCTCTCTACGTTCCGCTTTCTTTGCCTTGCGCTCTTCTTCTTTTAAGACCTTGGCAGCCAGAGATTTGTTGACTTTGACACCGCCCAGCGCATCCTTCTTCGCTCGTATTCTCGTCTCAGCCATTTTCTCCATTTTCTCTCGAACCACCTTCTCCCGATATTCATCGTAGGCAAATGGATTAGCAACAATCCGTGCAGTTTCGTAGAGTTTGAGGGCAAGGAAGTAACCATGCATGTAAGGTTTGAGAGCGGGAGTGCCGATAAGGTGGTCGAGACCAAGCCTAAGAAAAAGAATTTAAGTACCCGTGTGGGTGAGGCATGCGAAACAGGACATACGATTTGAGTTCGCTTCGTTCCACAAACTTGTAGTCTTCGTATACAGTTCGCGTAGTTTGATCTTCCATCTCTTCGGTAATATTTTCGAGGAAGCTTGCCCATCGAGGAGCCGGCCCAAGTTGAGGGATATAATGGGTAGCCATTTGAATACCCTCATTCGCTGTTATGATGAGACCACTTCCCGGAACGTGATGCACATCGTTCAGATCCGTGGCAGGTGTGATTGAAACAAAATTAGCAGCTGGCTTGAATTAAGTCAGCGAGATGTCAATTTGACCATGAAGGTAAAGACATACTGTATTCCTGTCCCAAATCTTAATCACTTTCTTATCCGCACTGACCACCATTCCATCACCAGCCATTCGGTCCCCTCCTTCGATCCAGGAAAGAGACTTAATAGGCAAGCCATAACCTTGATCCTTTACAGAAAATGGTTTCGCCGCACGAATGTCATACAACAAAGTGTGGCCCGTTGAAGTGCCAATTGCATAAGATAGACCGTCGACTCTCGAAGCAATAGCCGTTACACTGAGAGTCTGGTCCATGGCGCCGATTGGCGTGATTCCACTCCTGGGTAGCTTCAGCGTCCCAACGGCAGAGCGAGATCGAGGATCCCATAGCTGAGTTGTTCCATTGCCGTCAACACCAAACGCAAGTAGTTGGTGTACAGCGTTAATATCAACAACGTTGACACCGATAATGCCTTCCTGGTCGTTTGTTGTTTGAAGTTCCAAAGGCCTCATGAATCTTCCTTGCTCAAGATTAAGACGGTACACCTCGTTACCAGTGGCAGCCACATAGACATCACAGGAAGGAAAGTGATAGGCAAGAGAACGACCAAAACGAGGTATTCGCGTCCGATAGTGGAAGCCCCCCTGCGTATGGAGTTCAAGCGTACGGTCGTTTTGTAGATGGACGCTTTTGGTCCAGTCATCGGATAAAGTCTAGAGTAGATGCTATTCATCTCACGGACTTTCCATGATATTATCGACAGGAACTCACGTACAACAAAATCAACATTCTCTGCATCTGAGTGCCTTTCAAACTTTAGAGACAGTTGATCCAGGTCCCAGACCCTCATCTGAGGCTTGTACGTTCCAGTGGCGATGATATGATGTCCATCTCTGGTCGTCTTCACTTTGTTACTGGCTTCCGGGAATTCGAAGCCTTGGATGAGCTCAATGGCCCCTTCAACATGCTCTTTGCGAGCTCTTTTGCTCTTGCCTTTGGCTTCGCGCTTGCGAGTAAGCCAGTCTGGTAGCGACGACGACGAGCTGGTTGTCGCTCCATTCACTGTGTATATGCGAACATTGTTGGGGTCAACTAAACCCATCTCTATTCACGTTCAGAGGAATGCTTTGAGGTTGTGGTAGAAGCTGATGCCTCGAGCAACTTAACAAATTTCAAAAAGCGGGCCGTCAGGCCGGATATCAGCTGACAAATTACTGCCCTCGTCCTCAAGTCCAAAAGGTTATGTGAAGGGGTTTTGGGCTAGTAGGTAGATAGGTACAAGACGCGGAAGTATCTGACTAACTCTTTTAAGACTACATGCCTCCGAATACAAGCCCAGGCAACAGTTGAGACGGCCGTATGAGTGGTATGACCAGTGATGATCAAAAAGTTTTCTTTTTCTCATCAACCGAAAAACCACCTAAGGAATTTGAGTATGATACGAAGGATGAGCGGTTAAGACTAATGGCCTACGCACCTGGTCCCATATTGACTAGAAGGATCAATCCGCCGACGATTGCTGCAGGAGCGTTAAATGATTTGGCCACATCGGAGAAGAATCACGTACAAAGGGTTTGGAAAAAATCGTATCTGTGGCATATATTAGTCAAGTATAAATATCAAAGAGGCATGCACTTACTTCAAGAAGTCACGTTGTGGATGAGCTGAGTGGACGCTCCACCAGTTGTTGGCGAAGACGTTGAAGATGCTCAGAACAAGGACGAGGAAAACTGCTGACCACTTGGCTTTGAAGCCGACAGCAACCATACCACAAGCACCAATGCCGAACAGGGAGACGACTAAGCGCATGAATGTCCATTGACCTTGGAGGATAAACCCGAGGAAGAGGAAGATCAAGAGAACACGACCAGCGAGTAAAAAGCTAAAGAAGTAGTAAGATCCAGATTGAAAAGGAACTGATAGGTAGGGCACGAACTATTTCTTGCGGTCATTCTCGCTAATAGTAGGAAGACCAGCGAAAGGTGTCTTTCGTGACACCATTGAATCGCTGAATACCATGAAGAGACCGCCGATGACGGAAAGGTTGCGAAGGAAGAAGTTAAGGTCAAATATGAGACCATAGCCAAATCCTTGAATCACAACTACGCTAAGAAGACCACCAACGGCGAACTCGGTGTACTTCTTGGTGATGACCGCGCCTGAACCGACCAACATAGTCTACACCTCACATGTCAATGCTTGGTAATGTTCGCCTGGTCATAGTCACTCACGATAACATTAATTATTAGGAATATGTGTGAGATGCCCCAAGGGAATGAACGATGCCTACATCACGGTAAGAACAGCTGTTATTTTTCGCGAAGGATATTACCACTTCTACGTACGTCTGCAAATACCAAATTTGATCACCCCATTGAGTGATGATCCTGAGTGCGTCTTCTAGGAACGTAACCACAATCAAGAAACGGCCAATTGTTGGTAAATGAGGCTTCAAAGGTTGGGTGTAGATTTCTGCGTGGTCCTCAACGTTTTTGCTGAATGCTTTTAGCTTTTCTCGAGGGTCATCGGGGTCCGCCGCTCTGTAACCAGACGAAGGGCGAGAGTTGGAGAGACCATGTGGGTCGTAACTCTGGTAATTAGATTGAGGACGAGCAATACTGATTCTCGAGGCCATTGTGCTCGTTATTGGTGGTGGAGGTGTTGGACAAGCCTTAAAGCACACGGCGTTGCGCTAACGTGTCAAGAACGACGTGGCGATGTGCTTACGTAATTTAACCGACGGATCGCTGGCCGAACGCTGTTTCAATGTTTGCCTTCAAGGTTGTATCCGAGTCTATGATACGGTTACTCTTCCAATACCTCAAACGAGCGGTCAACGTTCATGCCTATACATATATTGCTTTTTTGAGATCTAGTAGAGCTTGCGCCCATTCTCTGATGCTTTCAGACACTTCAGGCTGAGTCTGCATCGGGAAACTTGCCATCGACCAATGCGTTTCAGCCAGAGGCTCTACATACTGGTTGCTCGTCAACGGCGATTACCATGGATATACGACTATCATTTCTCAACAGCATGAGACTGTTAGTTATATACCTTGAGACTTCAAGAACGACGGAGGTTGATTAGATTTTCTTCCCTGTGCAACGGACTTTTATTTTCTCCTGAGATGGTGCCACGGAGCAGGGGAAAGCTCCGATCCAAGCTCTCGGATTCCACAACCCCAGAACTTGCCTGATCCTGCATCGGATTGCAGTCCTTATACCCCCGTGTCGTCTCCGATGTTAGATGTTAGATTTATCTTCTGCGACAATTTGTTGGGGTTTCTGTGGTGGCGCACAGCAAACAAATAATCGCCGCATGAAGGGACGCCATCAACGCTGATTATACCTTTGTTCAGCCTCATACACTTCTGCGCGTCAGACCGACGAACCTCATGATCAACATTCGCTTTCATTTCTCCCCTCCCAATTTTCTGAAATGTCACAGAGTCGACCTCCGGATCTGGGATGGACGTGGCTACATCATACCATCTCATCTCTATTCTGAATGACCATTGGACCTCCAAACAACTAGTCGCCGCCCTTCGATCCTGCCTCTTGGTGGTCCCTATTTCTAAATTTCGACCTCTTTGTCTCCGATCGCCTCCCACTACAAGTTTAGAATGACGCCGAGTCAGTTATCACTTGGCGCGATCTTCTCAGGCGTGACAAGGATGATATCAGGAAAATAAGAAAACTACAGTACTGGTAGAGGTGAAGATATGCTGATCTTTCATTTCACTCGCACAATCGGTTCATACTTCCTCCGATCTACTTGGCTGGACTTTTGTCGGGTGGTTGCGGAATTCTCGTCTCAGGCGAAGTAAGCCAGAGGTTTGTATACAAGCTGACATGCATTTAGTCCCTATATATTATCAAAATGACTTTCAGTCTTCTCCTGGCTATGACACGCCTGTTTGCAATGCGCGACAACTTACGTCATTTATGCGATTCGATGTAAAAATTGGGAAAGCCGCACGATTCTGTGCCAAGTATACTTGGCTGGAATTTTCTATGTAATCACCGAAAGACCTCTTCTCTTCGCGAAGTCGCATTTTTCAGACACTCTGATGGGGGCTTTA
The DNA here is from genome assembly GCA_015657495.1 of Crepidotus variabilis. Classification (NCBI taxonomy): domain Eukaryota; kingdom Fungi; phylum Basidiomycota; class Agaricomycetes; order Agaricales; family Crepidotaceae; genus Crepidotus; species Crepidotus variabilis. The sequence goes on along the minus strand of MU157842.1, from coordinate 3,291 downwards.
CCCCGACAAATCAGAATACACTCGTTGAGTATTTTTAAATTTGCCAAAGCCTTGGTTAGGCAGCCAATCAGGTCCTCGGCACTTTCCATGAAAGTTTGTAACCCTTTTTCTTAACCCTCAGTGAACTAGAAACAAAAGTTGGACAGTCTTTGGCATACTGAGAAACGAATTTTTCGTCACTCTTGTGCTCTCTGAAACTCACGCTGCTTTACTAAAACGAGTTGAATACCTTAATGAATGTTACTGAGTTCATTTCTCAAACAAATTGAATATGTGCAGACAATAACCGTTTTGGCACATCGTTTTATTCGCTGCCAGTTTAACCCATTAAGTGATCCGTGATAGTGTTGGATACCCTGTTTTAACTGCGTTCTTACTCATACAGCACGAGACCCACAATTGGCTCAACTAATCAAGCTTTACCCTAAATACTTGTAGGCATGTGCCAGATCAATTTGATTTGTCTTGTCACAGGGGATTGTATCTCACTAATATATCCCCGGTAGGTGTCAGATCGCCCCTCGAGCTACCATCCCCGCAAGAGCACTTAAGCGCTCTGAGTAGCTACTCGCAACGAAATGCAAATCACATGGATGAAGAGTTTCATATGATACACAATAGGGATCTCCACATTTGTAGAACTGTTCGATTAACAGCTGATGATGTACTTTCCCCAAGTTGACCAGGGATCTGCCGATAGTTTCCTCATCTCAACTGATGGTTAAAGTTTCTATTTGGCCGATATGAATCATATGATGCATGATTGCGTTTTTCCAGCCAATAAAGTACGATCTTAACTCAAAAGCAGGATGTCAAGATAACATGGTTTATTTGAGTCGAAAATGTAACTAAGATTCCAGCTCCAGCTCCCGCTTCACTTACCCGCCCCCCACCTAGTCCATCAGTTTGTAGAATTGTACGGCCATTTTTTAGACGAGTCACATGGCACATTAATGTATACGCACCTTGTAGTAAATGTGGTGCGCTGAAAAGTGAGTTCTCGCCATGTCAACTGTTGATCTCCGTTGGCCTATCTTTACATCTCTCGGGCTCGTTTCAGAGCTCCCAAACAGGGAGCTGATCATCAAATTGCTTCCGGCTTCCATCAAATTGAAATGTTCCGCACATGCCGAAACAATTGTCAATGCGCACGTGGAACTCGTAAAGCTGCCGAGTAAAACCCTAATACAGAAGTTGTGTCACTTGTGTGTGCTTTCGATTTTGTGGCAGAACGAAGACTTGACAGAGGTACAATGTTATTTGACAGGTAAAAATGAGGCCATAAAATTTGATGAGAAGTACATATGCTACAAAATACGTAAAATGAGCACACAACCAAATGAGGGTTCGTAACGAAATCTAAGAGACACTTCGGGCTCATGTCCGTCAGTCAATGAACTTAACCTGCAAAACGACTCTGGGAGCAAGTTCGTTCAAACGCCGATAAATCTCAGACTGCAGTTGTTATCTGCCGTCCCCAGTGCCAGATACTTCGAATTTAGGTAGTTTAACACCCGTATGACATAAGGCATGCCCAAGTTCGACGAAATAAAACCTAACTGTGACTCGTGGCTGAACCAGACATAGAGGAAAATCTCTTCAAGTCCCAATTTAGAAGGGATTGTTGATAAAATAGACAAGAACCAAGCCAGCGGAGAGGGATGAGAATTTGTTGAAAGAAAACGAAATAGCGTGATGCAATGAAAGCCAATTGATTTTAGCTGGGTGCATTTGTTCAAAGGGCTCAAGAGCGCGAACATCGGCCCTAGTAAAATATGAGCAACAGATTTTGATAATATTGAGTGCAACAACAAACCATCGGGGATATCTCCCGAAAGCCCAATTGTTGAAACAACCTGAGCTCACTGTTAAGTGGCGTCTAGGTGTGCAGCTAGCGCAGTTCTGATCGAACTCGAACACCTACCTGGGTGTTAAGTCTTAAGCAACTGGTAAGGCGAATAACCAAGTTAATTGCTTATTCTACTAGTGAGCTACAGTGCTACTTATATACTAGTAGAGTACATACGCACAGACCATGTACATATGTGGAAGGCTCTGTCTATATGCTATAGACGAGCTACTTGTAATCTAATAATAGGAGTGACATATTTGCATGTCAACACTCCCCCTCGCTAAGCACAGCGATAAGCGTGCTATAGCGGACTTTTCATGATATGAAAATATAACTACAAAATTTAGAAAAAGGAGCAAGAGGAAATGAATAAAACGAATTTGTAGAATCTAGTCTATATTACTCATGCCTGTTTGTGATGGTCCACCACCACGAGATCTCTCTGATATGGATCGAGTCACAATTGGTGCTCGTCCTCGAGATCCTTGTCCCCTGTTACCTCGACCACGTCCTCGATGTTGTTGATTTGTCTGCCTCTCAATGCTTTCCATCCTATGCCTCGCATCCTCTTTGCGCTTGATGACTTCAGTCGCCATCTGAATCATGCGCTCTCGACGCTCATCCCGAACTTTGTCATGTACCCATTTCTCGTACTCAGCAATCCGACTTGATGCGTTGAGAAGGTCTTGTGCCTTCAACCATCTTGAATCCCCTGCATCACGTCCCTCCCATGCTACCAGATAGTAGACGACACCACCAACAATTTCCTTGTGATAGATGTAGTCGACGATGAGCTTCCCTTCTTGGTTGGGAGGAGGCTCAGGGTAGCTGTTGGGAATGTGATCAAGGGCATGCTCCATTGTGTTTGAACGACGAAAGTTGGATATAGGGAAGAGATGGATTTCTCCATCATCAAGGATGACCATTTGTCTATCTCCCCCTGTTGTGGAGAATGGTGCGGTGGGTTCGTCGTTGAAGACCTTGTCCATGTTGGGGTCTCGGTCTTCGTCGTCACGGTCAAAGGCTGGGAGATCCCCGCGGTCGTTGGGGATGCGATGCATGTGGTTAACATGGATGCGTAAAGTTGGATCATCTTCTTCATCAATAGGAGTGATGGGAGATAAATCTCGACCATCATCCCCAAGCATGGGAGACGCCGCTCGACCATCCTGAGGCTCCATACGATGCGAGAAGGGCGACGTGATAGGTTGTCCTGGAGCAGGTTGGATAGCGTCTTGCCAGCCAGGAGGCGCTTTGATAGCGTCAAAGGCATGGTTGGCGAAGCAACCACTTACCCTCCAGAAGTCGGTGCCAGCTGGATTGGTGTACCGTGTTACCCACCTTCCGTCGTTGTTGACCCATTTTGCCATAATAGTTCCAGGTCGTCGAGCACCTTCTGGAGTCCGTGCAGTCCACCCTGGTGCTCGGTCGTCAAAGAA